>NW_019379805.1:124966-159039 GCF_000648655.2 Copidosoma floridanum | reverse complement strand
AACCATTAGCAACTATATAAATAATTGCAATATTGAGGAAATATCTTTCAGTAAAAAAATGTTCGATATAATGTACACAAATTTGAATGACAATCAAAGAAAAATTTTTAAAACTATTTGTAAACAAGATGAAAAAGTATCTTTCATAGATGGTCCTGGTTGATCCGGAAAAACCTACTTATGTAAGACACTCATTTATTATTTTATTTCTAGAGGTAAAAATATTTTGTCAATGGCTTGGACAGAAATTGCATCTGTATTACTACCAAAACGTATGACCAGTCATAGAACTTTTCGTTTACCTCTAGACTTAGATAATATTGAAAGTGTATTTTTAGAATTTGAAAGTGAAAAAAAAAAATTAAGGGAAGTTGATTTAATAATATGGGACGAGGCTTCTATGATTCTGGAAAAAGCTCTAGAAATTGTTGATAGATCGTTAAGAGACATATGTAATACAAAACTTTGCTTTGGTGATAAATTAATAGTATTAGAAGGAGATTTTCGACATATTCTTCCAAATATAAAGAACGGTAATAAAACTATAATAGAAGAAACTATTAAATCATCATTTCTATGGAACTCCCTTTAAATTTTAAGATGACAAAATAATATACGTTCTAGTAATGACGAATTTTCAAAATTAATGTTAAGAATTGGAGAAGGGGACATAGAAACTATTAACATTTCTAAATCCTGGATAACAGATGATGTCTGTACGAAAATATTTGGTAATTACAGCAACTGTTTTGACAATAACGTGATACTAACTTCACATAATGAATATACTTTTTTTTTTAAACAATAAGATTTCAAGTAAATTACATGGAGAAACTAAAACTTATTACAGCATCGATTCTGCAACATATAAAGGTGTTGATAAATCAGATGATAATATTCATATAAATTTTCCCGTAGAAATGTTAAACAACATTCGTGAAGGCTTGCCACCTCATGAACTCAAATAAGAAATAGGTACAATAGTAATATTAATTCGAAATTTGAGTATATCAGACGGATTATGTAACGGTACACGATTGCAAATTACTAAATTTCTGAAGTATAACGTAGAAGGCGAAATAGTAACGGGAGAAAAAATTGGTAATAAAGTTTTCATTCGAAGAATTACATTAAATACTGGAAATACTTGACCATTACCTTTTATTTTGTATAGAAAACAATTCCCATTAGTTGTAGCATTTGCTATGACTATAAATAAGTCACAAGGTCAAAATTTTGATAATGTGAGATTATACTTAACAAAACCTTTATTTTCTCATGGTCAATTATACGTGGCTTTATCAAAATGCAAAAATAAAAATGGAATTTTTGTTCAAGTCGATAGAGAAAACAGTTTAGAGATTGAAAATATAATTTGGAAAGANAAATAATTATTTATCCATCCAAGTTGCCAGTAAGTGCCCCGTGTCATTGGGTGATAGGCGCTTCTGTTATTAAAAATTATTCATTTAACAGAGTGGCCAGTAAGCACACTGAGTCATCAGGTGATGGATGCTCGTGTTATTGGACCTCATTTGAATCTCGCGCGTCGCCTTCGGTACTATTTTTTTTTTTAACAAGTGATTTCCCACGTCAGATAGGTTGGGTACTAGAGAATTCCCAAGTCTGGCCGGAACTACATCTCAACACTGATGTTTTACGCATCTACCTCAATGGACAATCTTATAAATAGTTGTTGACCAAAAGTGCTATTTGCGGCAAGATTAAAACGCATCTTATATCCGAAAATTGACCTTCAAAAATTCAAACTCCTCACCCGATAACCGGATCTTATCTATAACACTTATCTAAGATAATAGATGAGGCATTATAGGTAGCATTAAAGATAAGAATATAGTATCTAATATTTTAGAGGTCGAGTTTCGGGTACAGTATGCATTATAATCTTGCCACAAATGGCACTTAGCGACAATATATTTTTATTAACTATCCATTGGTGTAAGTTGCGGCTGGTTAATACAATAGTGAACTACGTACGAGTTTGCAAAGGCTTCGATTTGCGAACCGAGAGGTTATTAGGTTATTGGGGTTATTGGTAACAGCACGAGCCCAAGGCAAGACATGCTATTTTGAGGTGAGAAGGCGGAAAAAGACCACACGGCACTACTTTAATTACCACATTACTTTTCACCACTACGAAATATGAAAAAAATACTTCGGATTTCTACGAATCATGAAGTTCCTCAATTCTGGTGAGAGTGGCAGCTGGTTAAAATTTTGACCACCCTCTGGTCTCAGCTCGGTCTAGTAGGCAGAGGCAATCAGTAGCGACCACACAGAGAGATATCAGGGTAGGTTGATATTGCATCTCTTTTTAACGTGTTAACACTTCCACTTACAGGCTTGCCTACTCTATCTATAATATCTTAATGATCAGTGGCCCTATCCTCTAAGCGCAGCATTAAAGAGTATTGTATGGGCTATAGTTATTGTTGACGTTATTCTATTTCGTACATCATTATTATAGCTTGATCTGAACTAATTGCGTTAATTATTTTGAATTAGTTCACGAACTTATATATTTTTATATATTTTTGCAAGATACTTTTTCCCATTTTTTGGTATTGTATAATTTTTAAATAATTAAAATAAACTAAGAATTAAATTATTTTCTCATGACCTATAGACATTCTTTGGAGTGACTTGCTTAGAGGTGTATTACTAAAAGAATATTGAATTGTAGAGAAAGATTGTGTTGAGACACGATGACACGATACACTTTGTGCGTGGGCTCCACGCGCTACGCCAGTGCATGTCATGCTGTTCAGGCTCGCAGACCATACTGGATACGTTTTTTTTAAGTTAGTCGGTCAATCGATCGGTCCGATTCTTCTAGACTCTATATGGGTGATTCTGCCGTAACTTTCTCAGATCGACTTAAACAATTTTTTTAAAAGAAGTTGGTTGAAAAAAAAATTTTTTTCATAGTATTTCTACTGTACACAACATCAGTAACAAATATCTAAAGTGATGCAACTACCAAATTTTCTGGTCAAAAGTTAAACGAAATTTTATAAAAGTCAGTTTTTATTGATTTTTGAATAATTGTATCTCTTTCTAACACTGTAGCTAAGCTCCTTCAACAGTTAGAGTGTTTTTACTAGGTTGAAAAGAAAGCTGGGATCAAGACCTATTGATTAAAAAAAATTTTATTCGGTTTTGTGCTTTCATTCAAAAGTTACAGCTGTTTCAATTAGAGCGTAAATTTTGCTAATAATGTGATTTTGGGCGAAATTCAGTATTTTTCATAAAATCACTATAACTTTTTATTCGGGGCTTAAAATTCAAAGATTTTTGTTTCAATCATTAGGACTATACTTTTGCTGTGATTTAAGCCCAGATAAAGCCACCTAATAGAGTGCACCACTTGGCGACCAAAGTTGGTAGAAGCACCACGGTTTTTGCATTTATGTAGCGAAAAGAGGTCAATTGGACGAAACTCCAAAACGCGTGTCTCGTCTTTCAGCCTAACAGTGATGAAAAAGATGTTTGGCTGGGATTGATTGCTCCAAAATGAAAACAAACGGCACTTTGAGGTGAGGTAAGGTCGGAATGGAATTATCAATGTTTGTAGTGCTCGTACGAATTATAGACGTATTACAATGACTTGTCCACCCATACTTTATTTACTAGCCTCAAATGCAATAAGAAACTGTAGTTTGCGTACCTGCACACGTACACCGAGTGGTTGTTCCATCGGGGGTTGGAACATAATGAAATGTTTGTACGCGCAAAATACGCAAAAAGAAGACCATGGCTATTCGAGAGGTAACAACTTCAGATACTACTGTCGTAAGGATTTATTCATTCAAGTCCTATTCTTTAAAAAGTGACTATTGGTTAGCATTTTCAGTCCATAAAGTTACTAGTTTAAAATGAGTTCTGTTAAAACCACGATAATAGGGCAAAGATGTGGCGTCTCACATCTCTCGTGCTTCAGACTCTACTCACCAGGTGGCCAAGCCCCTAATAGTTCGCTCCCGTCAAGCGGTGAAATTCCCGCACGATTAGTATATAAGCGCGATCGAGTCAATCTGAGCCCACACATCTCCTGTGTCTAAGGGAGCACGTCATCAGCCTTACTGATGAGTCCTTGCGTGCTCTCGNAAATCAATATATATATATATACATACACATAAACTAATAATACATTATAGAAGGGTGGACCATAGTGCTCTCTTCTAATCGAAACGGGAAAGTGTTAAGTTATACGCCGAATACTCTCTCTCTCCAGGAAGAGCCTTTAATCATACATCGCGCCCTAAACGATGCTGACGTAGCAATTGAGATATATAGCTGCGCATGCTATTCGAGAAATTCAGGTGCCGTATACTCTCTGCCTAGTTTGAAGCAGAAGGTACCACATACGCATGCTTGATTGTGCTCTCTTACTTTAGTTTGTGAACATTACATACAGCATCTTATAAAATATTTTTTTTAACAAATAATCAAAATTAAAAAGAAATAACTATAAATTTTTTCTTCTCCCGATTATAAGGAAATCTAATTTAAAAAAGAAAAAGTAGTCAATGATAGTATAAGACTATATGTATATAATACAATTAAGAGACAGAGTGCTACACATGTTCATGAAAAGACTAGCACCTCTGATAAGCTAGACGGTATATAATTTTAGTAATTTTTATCAATAGCAGAATGGGTACCCTAATAAGTAATTCTTATCGCATCAAATAGGATAAGTTAATCAACAACAAACTAACAATCAGAGTCACGATGATAATAGGCAGTTTACTAATTATCTGAATAATAATAAACAATAACAACAATATATTCAAGGACGGAATTATTACGGAAATTATTAAAAATAGGAAAGATATCAGAATTTTTAGAATCATTTGGAGAACTCCAGTAATCAGAATTACCGGAATAATTCTGGACGATATGATAACAAAATCCTAACGATTTCTAAACTTAAAAAAATGCTCACTGCAATTCTAGGAATGGTAAAGGATATCAGGGTAGAGGTCAGAATAACAATAGATACTCTGAAAATAATAATTATAACTAACAGAGTTTTTAACCTTATTATTAAAATCAGGATTTGCAAAATCAGTATCAATTAGGAGATGATCGTTTGCCACATAATTTAAACTCTAAGGCTGCTTAATCTAATCATCGTTCCAAGGTAAGCTCCCAAAGACAAAATTCAACACTCATTTTGAATTTTTCAGAGCAAGTAATGAACAAAGCAACATAATTAAAAGTATCCACATCTGTACGTACCAGGAACTTGGCGTAGACGATGAGCCTACATTCATACGGTTGCCTGTCTCGGAAGCGAAAAATTGCTGTATCACACTTATGCTCGATAATGGTGCTGCCACAAACTTGATTTAATTGGACCAGCTGCTCTAATCTTGTCATGTAGAGGATAGTAAGTTCATCAATCTTACTGGAATTACACCTCACCCAGTTTCAACTAAAGGAACAACGCTTGTCACTTTACAGAAAAACCTATAATTTTTTGTGTTCTAACGATTTCCCTATCAAGGATGGCGGTAAGTAAGGTCGAAACTGTTGTAAAAAAAGACGTAGAACGTATACATGATAAAGTATAATTACACTGAGAGACAGTTGGTATAGATGGTGTATCGGCTGTAGTATAGTAGTACAACAACAAGATGGTGCGCGTGCTCTCCTACTTTTCGGAGACTGAGTCTCTAAAGGAGTGAACTACCTATACCAATGTGTGGGAAGATTACGACACCCTTAATGGCGGAGCGTACCTCTACTTCTGTTTTGGAAAGAGAATGACTAGCATACTTGCTCACTTTATACGTAGGGTAAAGGTCGAACCTGTCCCTATTATCGAGGGTTTGAGTTATAATAACGGAAATTTAAATGAGAAGTTAACGAAAACCCATAAACTATTTTTTTCCTATAAATTTATTAGATATTGTAGCCTACAAAACACTCAGAGCTTGAATCACTGGCACTTTAAAGTAATTAATATACAAATAGTACAGTNATTTATATTTATAATTATGTTATCCGCCATATAATTTTGTAGAAGCAGAACTTCTTACTTACAGGGTACGCAAACACCTTCTGTCCACTGGTTTCCTAATGCAATTTATCATTCTGATTTGATTTATTTGATGTAGGGTAGAAGTCCCTATTATCGAGGGTCTGAGTTATTATTACGGAAATACAAATGAGAAGTTAACGAAAACCCATAAACTATTTTTTTCCTATAAATTTATTTAATAATGTAGCCTACAAAACTCTAAAATTTTAAATCACTATACATTTTGAAGTGTTTAACATGGAAAAACTGAGCTTGCATCATGAAGCTCCTGTATTCGCGAGATCTCTTAACCAAAAGCTTAAGAAAAATTGTATTTCAATATTGTATAAAAAATTCACTACCTTCAACAAATACATCGCATAAAAGTAACGGCAATATCATAATACCTTTTACTACGCGATAACAAGTGGGTTTTTAAATTTTCCATTCCTATTTTGTTTATTGACAACAAAGTCGATAATATGGGCACTATTTGCACCGAGCCCCCAATTTCGAGCCATATATATATATAGCGCCAACGCCGCCAGCAGCTGTAACCTAACCATAACCTGCTGTTAACTTTGTATTCAATCCTGGCAAGATGGATCAAAGTATGTATCAGTTATTTACAAATAAACGCTTATTAATTGACATCCTATATAAACAAACTTTAAAATGTAGGTAATATAGTCGTTACAATGACAGGTTATGTAAAACTCAGAGCTCGATAATTGGCACTCCAAAATACGGACAGGCCTCCATGATATGGGCTCGATAATAGGTACATAGGCTGTACAGGGGCTCAATAATAGAGCCAAAATATAGTTTTTATGTTTAATCAATAGTTATTGTAATCATTAATTTTTTACCGCGGAAAAATTCTCACGTATAGTTCATGAGTTAAATAACCAATTAGTACTCAAATTACGACAAAATAATTAAATCTACGTTGATAATTACATTCATTTTTAAAAAAATTTTCTTAGACCCTCGATAATAGGGATATCTACCCCTATATTAAATACGTATATTTTCACTACTATAAATATTGAATTCTTGGAAAACTGTATGTATCCATCAAAAATATTTTATTTTTGAAAAAAGTAACATGAATAAATGCATTGATACTACGTATATACTATACTAGTTAAAGTAATAAAGTATTGTACTTATTTTTTTAGACAGTAAGATGAATCTTAATGCAACTTTTTGCGTTCGCCTTATTTAGAGCGTCAACATACGTTGTGACCTAAGTTATCGATACATTTCTTTATATAAGCCTTTTTTATAAACAATATGCATTTTAAAACAGTATTTTAAATAGATAATAAATACTTAATTTTCAATAGGATAAATAATGACATAAGTAAGTTCACTTCTGCAATTAAGGGGTTTTTAGGGTCACTAAGAACGACTATCACGACGGCAGCGGTCTTCGAGGTACCTGCAGTCCAGGATGGATAGTATCCTCATCGTCTTCTGAACTTTAATTGGTATTAGTAATATAATTAGTCGAAACTTGTTACTCGGGGGTTTGTCACTTCTCACCAATCTAAAGTTACTTTTTTTTAGCAACCTTGCTTGACAACTATTCGAATAAAGATATAGATATAAAATAACAGTTGTCATTCCTCAGCAATACAGCTCTCTCAATAAATATATACATCAATCCTTTGGAATTTTAAATAAGAATTCAAGTATTTACTACCATAATATCAGCTTTTTATTGCAAGTAATGGTTGATGTTTCGTTTAAAACTGTATAAAAGAAATCTTACTAATGCATAAAGCAAAGTCGCTAACCGCAAAAACTACTCAACCGGTCTTACTGAAATTTTGCATATTAATTCTTGGAACTTCCTAGATGGTTTTAGTATAGTTTTTATTTTGAAAAAGTTAACGTTAAAAAAATAACAATAGCAACAAATAAGCTCTAAGTTTTGCAAAAAACGCCAGCTTTTCACGTTAGTTCAGTAGGATCCGCTAAGTGGCGACGACATAAAATCGAAGCTACCTGCAACATAATTAAATAAGTGTGGTTATAATATGCCGAAGCGTCACGGAAACTTTCACAGTCGACCACTAGCAGTACATTAAGCTGCATCAAGAAGGTTTATGTTAGTCATACAGCTGGATATCCCTGTTGCCGACAGCACACTTCTTTAATGGGTAAGTGACACAGGTCTACTTCAATCCTGAACCTACAGGATTAGTGAGTGCCACCAATAAAAAAAGATTCTAACTGATACCGTCTCCGGAGGAATACCAGGATACGTATCTAGCCAGAGTACAACCTGCTCCAACACTTCAGAGTTATGTGGCCGTTCCACCATCCAGCCTGGTGCCGTCACAGAATTTAATACTACAAATGCAAGCCAGAGAAGATAGCCCTGAGGAGCACGGGCAGCCACAACGGCTTCCTTCTCCATAGTCATCCTAATGGCATACCCACAGAGAAGGTATTCTCTAGGCCCACTTTCCCGACTAGCGATGAGCAGTTGGTTATCCAGGGAACGATATGAAGACAACATATTCTTTGGTTATTGGCGTACCTCCCTCCATCACGGTCTCCGTACACAGAGACTTCGAGAGTAAGAGTCAAGCTACCAGCAGCCGGCTATTTATCGTCAATAATAACAATAAGGAATAGCTGGAAGTATCACCACTGGCCCTTTTCAGGGCCATTAAAAGTATTTACGTTCCCTACTTAACCATTAATCTCATTGATTTTTTTAAGGGCCACCTGAGTTTTAACTACCTTGCCAACAAAAACATTTTTACTACCATTTCCGAAAACGATTCGTCGACTAAAAGACTATGTTAACTAAAGACGACCACTATTAAACGAAGTCAGTCATTCACTGGCAGTCGTCACGAGCGGAGTTGTTCTTCGCAAGGCTGGGAACCCCGGTGACCAACGACCCTATATTACCCTCTCGACTCTTAGCATTCAACCAGGAATCACCGATCCTCTCCAAGGTCTGCGCTGGGAGACTCTAACAGCTATGAAGAAAAAAAAACTTGAGCCAACGGGACAGTCTTCAACGAGCAAGCATCACGAACCAATCTCCCCACCTCAGTCACCAAAACAACTGAGTCTGCAAAAAAAGGAGTTTTAGACACGAACGTCTTCGACGTTATACCAGGAGCCGTTAGGAAAGATTTCTACAAGTAGGCCTAAAGCTTTGGACTTTGTAATTTTTCTTCCAATCAGTATGGGGCTTTAACAGCAGGCCAGAGAAGATCACCCTGAGATATCCAGGCAGTCACGTTTGCTGGAAACTTCAGTCAAAAAAGAGTTTACTTATAAAACTGACCGGTCCTTTTTAGGGCTATTGGACGTCGAGCTACCTTGCCAAAAAATATATTAGAATTTAACAAAGCTAACAAAAAACAGCCCTCAGGACTCACAAAAGTCTTAACCATACCAAAAGTCGCAAGAGGAAACGTTATGTGCATCTAATACGTACAATTTTAGGCGTCAAGAAACTGACGCAGATTATTTGTTGAGATTGAAACAGCAGCGTCAAAATTGACTAATAAAGAATCCATTGCGTAAGAGATAAATTTTTTAATCAGTACCTTCACGGTAATCTCTTAAATCCTATAGATTTTTAAATTTGTAGAATTTGTACTTGTATTTTTATGTTGTAGTTATATTTGTAATTATATATTCTTAATAAAAAGATTTTCATTCTGAGAAGTATCAGGAATAGATGTAAAATTTCTAACTGAAAACTTTTCACATTACATGTTAGCACACGACGGTCTTCCATTTAGTAAGTCTCGGGCGAAGCCGAGACGGGGGACAGCTTGTTATTTATAAGTATAGGTACTCGTATTTTCATGGAATGGATTTCTTATCTATAGTGAAATATTAAAATGTCCGTCACTTTTGTGTATAAGTCCACGCGCTAAAAATTACATAATGTTTGCCCGCAAAAAAGTTCATTGGCTCTCCCATTGAGGTGTTGTCGCTGCTGCTCCACGTTGGGGAGAATCAGTCTTCCAACGCAAGAGAGTACCTCTCTTAAACAGCGGTAGATTGTCTTTCCTCGTAAGTGCCTCACGTAGATAATCCATACCAACTCTCTCTTAGTGTAGGGAATGAAACAGTAAGAAACGTAAACGGCTAATTTAATTTTACTGCAATAAATAACAAGAACGATGTTACTATTAAAGTAAATACAAGAGAAAATCTACCCTTCGAATGAATTAAGCCTTCATTTGATTCCGATACTTGTTGCGAATACAAGAGACCAATGATTATAAACAAACAAGATAAAATAAGAGAGCTTAAAGGACTTTCGTGTACCCGTCACGAGAACCTAGAAAAACAAGACCGTATTAATCGACTGATTTCCAGATTCCCATTCACAAAACATTGATGATACTGACATCGTATAGATGCCAAATTGACGCCGAATTCCATCACTATGATGTCTTTTAGTTATCAATTGTCAAAATGTTATCTTCAGACAACTGATAACTAAAAGACGTCTTAGTGATAGAATTTGGCATTAACTTGGCATCTATACGATATCAGTCATGATCATTGTTTTATGGGCAGATATCTTTTTGTTACTGGGAGACACTTGACCTTTCTTGTTCTACCTTTATCCTGTACTAATCTCGTTGGGTATGAAACCCCGACGGAAAATAACAACTTAATTAACACTAAACAATATTGTCACCCACTGATACATAGTAAATTATTAGAAGATAACGTAGTAAAATACTTAACAAGGGAGTAATTGAGACTTCGTCATCACCGTATAATTCACGTCTTTGGAATATTCCTAAGAAACCTAATAGCCATGGAAATTCAAGATTCAATGTAGTAATTAATTGCCAAGAACTTATTAAAAAAAACCATTGGTGATGAACATCCATTGCCTAACATCGCTGATATTAAAAGGATCCATATATTTTTTGGTTTTAAATTTAGTCAGTAGACTCCAAAAAATTCCTACAGCTGAACATGACAAATACAAAACAGCATTAACGACACTCTATGGCCATTACCATTACAAACGAATGCCCAAAAGCTTAAAAAAGCACTTGCCATGTTCCAACAACTGATGGATCTTATATTAAAAGGTTAATTAAAAGTTAAAATATTAGTAAAAGTAGATGATATGTAGTAGAAAATGACCGTAAAGTATCGTTATTTTCGATTAATTAAGATCAGCAAACATGGTATTCAGCTAGATAAATTAAATTTTTGCGAAAAAAAAGTAATTTTTCTAGGGCATATTAGTAGATAAACTATGGTGGTTCTAGAACAGCCCTTCTCTCCGTGGCGTGTACCCCTCTGCAGCGAGCCCCTGCTTTCCCTGCGACTAATGGGCGAGCGGGTCCAGCAGTTTCCTTTTTTGGCGCGCGCCGCTTGAGTTTGTGCGTGCTACCTGCAGCGCTACTGGAGTTGTGCGCAGTGCAATGCGCGTCTGCAGCGTTGATTTGCGCGCTGCTTGAATATGTAAAATCTTGTGCAGCTTGCACACGCAATGGTTATATGAATTTTTTAATGTTAGCGAGTGTGTTGCATCATATGGTAGGATGTGAGGTGGAGGAAAAATAATTGTTAACATTGTTGTTTATTTTTGATCAATCAGTTTATTTTAAATTAAAAAATTTACATGTACAAAACTTAAATTGCAAAATGATTTGTTAAACACCTTATTCTTTGAATGCAATACACTTTCACAGCTCTTTATTATTATCGTAGTGGTTGTCGTCGTTGTTGTCATCAACATCAACCCATTCCATGTTAAAGTAAAACTTTTTCATTTTTTTTTTCATTCGTTGACGTTATGAAGAGCACACATGGATCTGTAGGCACTGTTGCGATGAGCACAAGTAGTATTTAATCTTGGAAATTCAAACGGTTGGTAGTCTGTCATATCAGTGACTTTAAAGCAAAATCTTTCAAGCACTTTTGTTTCAGATCTCAAATAACAAGTATCTTCGTAGTATTTTCAAGATTATCCCATAAAATATTTTCTATTTCTAAGTACTCAATTTTTCCCGAGTCCCAGCTTAGTCCATGAAAGTAAAATTCAAGGTATAAGTTTTTATGTTTATACTTTGGTGGTAATTTTCGCCAGCTGAAGGGTGCTTTAAACATAAATATGTGTGCTTCTGCATCGAAAGCACCAAGCGAAAGGATAGCTAATTCTTTGAGTACATAATCATTACCCGGTTTCTTAAAACCTTGCATGTCAACGAAATACTCCATTTTCTTTGCTATTATGATATTTAGTTTAATTTTTTTAGCTTTTCATAACCTTTATTTCTAGACAAGATTCTTTGGTGATTGAATACTTACTGACAAAGTTTTTCAACCAAGATTTCTCATTTTTATCATCATCGTCCTTACTAGAACGTTTTTAATACTTAACATTAGTCGTAAAATTGCTTGCAATCGGTTTATGCGACATATTGATTAAACAAGTCTACAGTCTTTATCTTTTGATTTTTCTATAGATTTTATTTTTTTAACTTTCAAAGCTTTCTTCTCGTTTCTCTTTATAAATTTTTCCCACTCTTCTCGTCATCGTTTATTTTCTGCTTCTTCTTTACTCCGACTGTTGCTCTGACCTTTATCCATGATGGTTCAGAATAAACTGATACTTGTAGAGCCTATAAACTAGCTGTATGTAGCTTTACATGAGTTTCTTAACATCCCTTCTCATTGGACTATACTGAACGATACGGTAATGCAAAATTAAGCAATGAGCTGATGTATTGGCAGAAAAATTGTTATGCAACTCAAATTCTAGCCTTACATCTACTGGAGCATTTTTTAATGACTCGTTTTGTTTCGAACAATCAAGGATGATTTAAGGTATTCGATTGAGAAAGTGATGTTTGCCTAATGGATGCGTACAATCTTTGCCATAGTATAAATTTTGAAAATTAGCATACATATTATATAGCAATGCATACTGATTATGTGTTGCATCGAGATTAAGATCACCATAAGGATAATATTGTAAATTTAAATGGAGTTTCACATTTCTTAAATTGCAGTGATCAAACATGCTAGCGATTACGTTTTTCTGAATTTTTCAATTTGTATGAGAGTCTAAAATAACATAACGTGGCTTTTCCAACTAATTTGATGTCTAAATTGTCCAAACATGTTTTGATGTGGTAGGTAAGAAGGGATACTCATATAATTCTTAAGTTCGAAAACTCAGATACAAATTTATCTTTTTGTAGATAATTTAGTAAACAAATTTTATGAGAATCTGACATTACCACATAGGGCATAAGCCACTTAAGCTTTACTATTACTATTTTAAAGTCTTTCCAAGTTGCTGTGGCCACAGGATCAGCAGCATTAGCATTAACTGGAGTTTGCAACACGGCATTTATATCGTTTCTTGCTCTTGTAAGTATAAATCCATGTTTTACATTAACAACTATCTTGCAATAGTCTTCAGCAAAACCTAAAATCATATTCAGCGGAAGTATGATATCTAAGTAGCCGTTATTATTGGTAAGGTTATCATCTTCTTCTTCTCTAACGCCAAGCCAATCAGTATTCATCATAGATTTGTTTTGATCAGGATAAAGCCATAGCCAATTTTTCATAAGGGTTGTGAGACCAACATTTTTGCTCTTGTCTACCTCTATAGCATTTATCTCATATCGTATTTTTTCAAATAAGTGACAGATGGCGTTATTCATCAATGAGTTGTTTGTTACTGCTGTATTTTAATCTGCTTTGACCAATCTTCTGTAAACATGTTAACAATTTCTGGACGGTAAATACACAAGTCTTGATGTTGAATTGAAATGCGAATTTCATCGCTAGTACCATATGTTGATGATGCATACAGCTGATGAGCATGAATTTCAAAGTGCGCAATTGATTCGTCAAATGCGACTGGAGACTGAATACTTAGAATCTTGTCCATTTTGTATACAACAAAAAAGTATCCAATTTAGTTTCCACCAGGGCTTTTTATTTTTAGACCGAGACTTTTTTAAATTGAATGTTTTGATGAGTTAGTTTTTGACGTGCCAATCGTTTTCTCGGATGTCTCGATGCTTTGATGGACTTTTTTCTCTGACGTCTCAACGGTTTGAGAGCTCGTCGTTGACTGGGTGCTGGAGTGCCTATTGAGCTGTCTATATGATTTGTCTGATTATAAATGATACCCATTATGGAGTGGGTTTTATGTGCAACCTTATAGTTATGACTTCTCCACGAAAATTGATTAAATCACCTTCCCGATCTACAATGCGTAGTTGTATATGATCAGAAATACGTTCAATAATCGGTATTCGGATATATCCAGGTGGTACAGCGGGAAAAAATTCATGAAACGAGTGAACTTTGTGACTTTTTATGTAAGCTTCACTTGTGATGTTACATTTAACTCTTAATGCGTTTATCTTTATAATAGCTACAGGTAAGTCAGAAATATGAGTGGTATTATTTTTTAGAACTCTGAGTGAAACCTAATAGACAGCCTACTGAATCTTTAGGTCTAAAATCAATAGTATGACTGCAATTGATAAAACTTCGAAGCGTATTATTGTTTGGCTTGAAATCGAGAGTTATGTCGCGAAGTTGTAATACCTCAATCAAAAATTATCTGATACCTTTAATCTCATAACTGTTTGTTAGTAATACAATAACTTGATTGCCGACATAAAATTTATTACAATTTTCATTAATATTTGGGATTGAGTTGAATGACAAAAGTTCTACTAAGCCAAGAAAGTACTTGTGTTTTGGTGATAATTCAATCGGTGGAAAATACTGTGCTTCTGAAACAGAGGAAGTACTAGAAAGGCTGTTTGTTAATGTTGCTTCCATGGTTGTTGAGGGGTAACTGAGTGGTTGCTCCCCATGTAACAAAGCTATATTTGTTTTAAAAGAAACTTTAAGCACAAATGACCACAGTTGTAGGAGTTAAATTCTTAATATTTCTTATGATAATATTTCAGTTTACTAACTTTCAGATACAACATTAAGTCATTAGGTAACTGTAGATCTCCAAAACTGTTAAAGTACACAACATTATTGCCACATTTTCGATAAGCCACCCAGTGAGTTCCAGGTCAATTATTATTATCGGCATTCACTATAGATGTTTCACAAAACCATCGACCGTCAGCAGGCGAACTGTTCCTCATGAATACTCAACGAAAATAAGGAATTTTCAAGATTTTAGAATATTTCACCTAATCTATGTTAGTCAGAGCTCAATCGGGTAATGTTATTTCTTTCACTTTTTTTTTAAGGTTTTTTTTCTAAATCTTTTCCCGCACAAAACTTTAAATAGACTTCTAATCCAGTTTTATGTGGTTTGAGATAAAGACATTTTCTAAGAGCAATAGCTTCCATGGTTTGATTGTGTCTCTGACTTTCTGCTAGCTGCTTTTTGGCTGACTTAACAGCATTAATGCTCTTCATAATTCCAGCTATTCTATTAGCTATAGCACCAGTTGCACTCAAACCAGCAAACAAGGGAATCAAAGGTAAAGCCCCACTAATCTGTGTAGGAAAGCGTAAAATGCGCGGAATCGTTACATACTTTTAACCCCCTGATTTTTTAACTGCACTACAAGCACCTTTCCAAGCACTACTAATGACATCTCGAGCACTTTTACTTTTAGTATTCATGTTTTGCGAGGCAGCCTTAATAACTGCACTTAAAGCATTACATTGTTTTTTCTTTGACCTACCCATCCTTTTTTTATTTTTTCTAATACCCTGTTTTTTCTACTCCATCAACCCCGTACCAAATTTACTTTTAACGTTCATAGCGCCGGTTACCAGGGCAGCTGCTGCTCTTTCACCAATACTTGAATCTAAAGCTTTAACTCTTTGCCAAGCCATCTCAGTTAAGATTTTATCGGCGTCGTGTCTGGCTTTTGAATCGCGTCGATTTTTTAAGTATGCTATCATACTCTTTGCATGCCACATCCAGCAGATTTTTTCCGGAGTCCGCTCTAGCAAGACGCTGAGCAAGCTTAGTACCTGGACTGCAGTACTGATAGCTTGACGAATGAAGCTCTACTGGTAGAGAATTTATGATTTTATTTACAAGACCATGCCCTTTCTTACGATGCATGATGATTAGTCTTCAGAGGTTGGATCATCACTAATCGTTCGAGGAAATGAATAATGTACTTATCGTAGACAAATTCGTTGACAAATAAAGAGCCGTAACTATATAAGCGTTTTACTATTTCATTAAAAGGTTAGTTTTAACTTATTATTCATACAGTATGGACATGGAGTTCAAATAGCAATCCATAAAACTACAAGTTCCTAATTTTTACGCTATTGTAAAACAAGAAAAGCGTTCGGATCGACATGGTGAACTACTTCCTGACAGTATTCGCGAGGTATTTCGTGATCCATCTTATTGTGGTAAAACTAATAGCTTATTAGCTTTAATTATACATCCCAATGGAGTTAAATTTGAAAATATGTATGTGTGTTCAAAATCGCTACATCAACCGAAGTACAAGATTTAAAAAGAACTATTAGAGCCTATAGAGGGTTTGAAATACTTACCTTTTAGCGAACACGAAACTGTAGTCTCACGAGATGATGCTTTACCAAATTCTATAATGATTTTTGATAATATAGCTTGTGAAAAACAAAATAATGTAAAAGCCTTTTTCTGTATGGGTAGACACAAAAATGTGGACTGCTTCTATCTTTGTCAGTCATATGCTCAAGCACCAAAGCATTTCGTAAGATATAATGTTAACTTTTTAGTTTTATTTCATCAAAATCAAGTTAACTTGAAGAATGTGTACAATGATCATGTAAACTCANTATTTCGTGATCCATCTTATTGTGGTAAAACTAATAGCTTATTAGCTTTAATTATACATCCCAATGGAGTTAAATTTGAAAATATGTATGTGTGTTCAAAATCGCTACATCAACCGAAGTACAAGATTTAAAAAGAACTATTAGAGCCTATAGAGGGTGTGAAATACTTACCTTTCAGCGAACACGAGACTGTAGTCTCACCAGATGATGCTTTACCAAATTCTATAATGATTTTTGATAATATAGCTTGTGAAAAACAAAATAATATAAAAGCTTTTTTCTGCATGGGTAGACACAAAAATGTGGACTGCTTCTATATTTGTCAGTCATATGCTCAAGTACCAAAGCATTTCGTAAGATATAATGTTAACTTTTTAGTTTTATTTCATCAAAATCAAGTTAACTTGAAGAATGTGTACAATGATCATGTAAACTCAGATATGTCCTACATTCAATTTAAAAATTTATGCTCTAATTGCTGGAATGATGATAACATGGATTCGTTGTCATAAACAAGGATAGCCGAATAAATAATGCTCGCTATAGAAAAGGCTTTGATAATTTTTCTGTACATTAAGGACATATCCAGCGCAATCATTGCAGTCGGTTGCAAGACATTGGAGCATCATTATGTATCATTAAGATAAAGATGTTCTACGTCAGTTAGTAAAGGCGCGAGGGGCAGTTAAAAAAAAGTATAGACTGTTGAAGTTTGGGAAAAATGAGGCTGAAAAAGTGCTTAGTGAAACTTTCAAACCAATTACAGATCCTTAAATGGAAATTGTTGCCGAAACAAAAAAACAAAAAAATAGTGATAACTCTGTTACTCACAATTACTTTTATAGTAAAAACGATGAAGAAAAAAATAAAATTAATAAAGTGAATCAACAAAAAAACAGAGAAAAATTCAGTGGAAGTGATTTAACAGTCGAGTCTGCCATTAGTGAAAGTGATGATGATGATGATAATGATAATTTAAACGATACTATTCAAGACCAATCTCATGATTCTGTTTAAGTCAGTAAAAACTTATCAAATAATTTTCATTTACAAATACTTGATCACAATCAGAAAGATTAAGAAGATTTAAAGTATGGAGTGCGAAAAGAAAACAAGCTGTACAAACTTGGCGATTCATTTTATTTCTGTGAATTTGTTTCTAAAGATTAAAATTACAAGATTGTAATATGTATCAAATAATAATGAAAATGTTACATAGAAAGAATGTTAAATAAAAACTCAAATTTAGAGAAAATCGTACTTTATTTTGTCATCTTTTTTATATTACGCATAAGAAAATATAATGTGTTTTTCATTATATACTGTAAACAATTTAAATTTATTTATAGCATCTAACAATTCATTAAGAAATTCTTCGTTTTTGAACAGAGCCGAACTTATTCTAGTCTGCAGAAAAATTTGAAATTCATCGTCAAGTTCTGCAACTATCTCAGGTCCGAATTTTAGTATACACTTTTCTTAGTTTTGACACCATAAAGTTTTGATTAGGCGTCGATCCAGAAAGTTTCTTCGTAGGAAGAAAATCGCTGTCAGCGATTTTGTTCAGTGCTGCAAGATCTATCTTTAACAAAACAAAAAATTAACATGAAAATATATTACCTTTAATGTATCTAGGTTTTTTACACGGCATTTCGATTGAAAGAAAACGAGATAAGGCGGATTTCAGCTTCCGTTGATTAAGTTCAACCTTACTTGGATCTCTGCTTGAGAGTAGACTGAGCTTGTCTCGGTGCGACAACTCCTTATATAGTGCTGACCCCTCCACTATCGACTTATGTGCTAGTATTCTGCCTATTTTTGGCGGATCCAATACAGTAACTACCTTGACAGCTTCTCCTACGTGATTGGATATCCCTTCTATCGAGCCTTTCCTCTTATTGGATGATCCTATTCCCACTATGCTGTAATGACCCCATGGTAGAGTATCTGTACAATCAAGTAGCAAATATCGTATGTCGTCATAAGCACTTGGTACAATTTATGTCTCTTTTTCACTAAAACGCGATCCAATATTTTTTTGCTCTCGTTTAATAATAGTATTTTTATGCAAACATGTTATGTAATCATAAAAAGTTATTGCTGCCTTTACAATGGAACTTTTAACACCTTTTGCTTTCTTTACGGGGTTTTGATCTTGAATTTTCACACTACACATTTTGCTTCTTAGTCCCACGAATTCCAACATGATTTTCTCATGGCATTCATCCTTCATCAAACCAACAATTTTTTTATTAACGAGTGGTATATTAAATCTATTATCCGAATGATAGTCTGAAGTATCAAATTTTTGAATATTTTCCTGCATTATATTATAAATATTTTGGTTTGTTATTTCGTTCACAAGACTATCAGTATTTGTGTACAAAAATTTGCAATGGTCTTCCATTTTAGTTTTCATAAAGTTGTAATGAAATTGATACACAAGGGTCTTTGACAGGTCTAAGACACTTAATCCAACATATATTGAATTTTTTATATAAACATTCGTACGAAGTAATTGTGTAGTCACAAGTTGCTCATCAAAAATATCACAGCTATGGAAATTCGGTCGTGCAATATATGTCTCTGCACCATATCTCCCCGCCCACTTATTAATGAGTTTAACATCAACTCGTTTACGTTCATTTTCCATAGTCTTTCCATAAACGGCATTATTAAATAATTTATATAACATCTTTTCGAAGTCATTCTTAGCATTTTGAAGTTTTTCACTATTTAAGTCGATGCGTTTTTTCAGCCAAGGACTCTGTTTAAAGTGTAGAGTTCTATAAATTTTTTTTATACGTAGACCATGACTTACAGCTTGCTTGAGTGCACCGTAGTGTATCACATCGTTCTTTGTCATACAAGGTGGTCATTGGTTTATTTTGTTTGGATCCAGGAGGTGTCATATGCTCAGCACAGAATGGTGAATCTTTATGAGCGTCGTAAAGGGTTTCAGGATACTCAAGATCTACTCCAAGTATGTAACTGATTTCAGAATCATCAGGCACGTTTAAAATACCCATTGAATTTGTGTTTTGAATTCATTTAAATCCTGCATATGGTAACGCTAGGGTCATGGCCCATCCTTATAAGTTATTGACATCATAGTACATGAGATATTATTCATCTTTATCTTTTTGATAGTCTTCTTTTATGTAAGGATTATTAGCTTTTGCATATCGATTGCAACATTCACTGATCCCACCTTGTATGCCGCGCTCGATAAACATAACAAAGTCAATGTCCGTTAACAATTCTAATTTCACCTATTATAAAACTAAAAACTTTAATAATAACTATGGCTGTACGCGTGCATGTAAAAAAAAATTACCTTCATATACTTCAACATAGCATCCCAGGTTACGCCAGGAGTTGTAAAATAATGAGCTGGGTCTAATTCATATGCCTCATGACAGCTATTCCGAAAATTTTCGAATATTTCAGCAAGTAAAAGTACGTCAGTCTTTAAATATAAATCAGAATACTCTCCAAGAGTTCCAATGTTAAAATGATTCCAAACATTTTCAGCCTGCTCATACTCTTCTTCGGTTGTGTGAGCTTCGTAAAGGCTGCTGTAAAAATTTTCTTTTGATGGCAGCTTATTTTCTTTTAGTTTTTCAAATGAAGCAATGTAATCATAAGGGAAAACACCTTTTCTTTTTAATCAAATTATCTGATCGCAAGTATATTTTTCATCACTTGAGAAAATCGTTTCTAGAATTTTTAGTTCTTCTAAATATGAGGATAATTTGTCAAGAGATAAAGCCATCAATTTAAATAGATCGATAAATCAGATATTGATTTCTGTTCTTTTAACGTATTTTGTAAACGAGATATATTTTTCTTTTGTTTGCGGTAACAGCTGAATTCTTCCTGGAAAACATGTAGCGAGTTCTTTTATAAACAAGTGTGAATCGTAACCACTCAAGTTATGAAAAATTATAGGTATCATTCTCGAGTCTTAATCGTTAATGTTACACTTTTTGTGTGCAGGTCCGCGATATCTATAAAAAAATTATGTATAGGTATTAATTGGTTATTATTACTATCTTTATTGTTATTATTACTACTATTACTACTATTACTATTATTACTATTATGGAAAAAAGTATACTTACTTTCCAGTAATGTGAGAGTGATTTCTAACTTTTTTTATCAATTGAAGTAAATGGTTGGTTGCATATATGGCACAGTGAAGCCTTGTTAAATTGAATTTGCTCGTTATTCGTCAGGTGAATCATTTTCAAAGGATTTTTATACAATTCTTCTAGTTTCAGGGCTAGAAAATATAGATCCTGAACAAACCACTGAGCAGGTGTTTTTCCATCTTCGTCATACTGTCTATAACTTTCATACTCTGATTTGCTGTCATCATACGAGCACTTGATAAAATAACCAATACTAAATGATTTGTCACGTTGATATGCCCGGTTACTTTCGACTGGTTCCAGTAAACATTCGAAGTCTGTATATACAACGTACATATAATAATACAGTGTATATGTAAAATTTTTGAACTCGAGTATATGCTCATTCTTTTTTCTATTAGGTAGAGTAACTTTACACCTATTTACATTTTTGCAATCAACTTCATGCATTTCTAACTTTTGTTTTGACCAAAAATAGTGAAGGCAACGATCACATATAATTGCAGCATGCTGATGTTCCAATAACTGTTTGCGTACCAAGCGAGATAAATTTTTTATCCAAACATAATGATATTTATGCTCTAAATCATTGTTATTATTATTTTCTTCTTCTTGATCATCTAAGTAGAAGCTCTCAATAAGTAAAAGATTCACATAGGTTTGTTTTTTATTTGCAGTCAAGTGACTTGGAAAAATAATGTAAGTACTACCCTTTTAAATTAATTGAAACATTGTTTTGTTTTTCAAATTTTACAATTTTTTTAGGATATACAGGGAACTCAATTCCATCAAAATTCAATTCACCTTCAAATTCAATATGATTAGAGACGCGCTGTGGATTGCTTTTCGCTGGATGTGTTGCTGATAAAACAGCCCATTTAAAACATTGAACATCTCTGTTTATGACATTTACACAGGCTTTTTTTTGCAAAAAACTATTTAATGAAATTAATTTTAACAAGGCTACTTTTGTGTGGCTTGGAAAGGCGCATCTTTTTTGTATTCAACTTTTTTTTCCATCTATTACTGTTTTCGATTTATTCGCGATTTAGGTGATTTTGGCACTTTTACCATTTTTTTTGGGCACTTTGCTGACAAATTCAGAGGTTCGTTTTTGGTTGCAGCAATTTCTACCACTTTCATGTCGCTAATTCAATTTTTTATTCGCTTATAAGAATTAATTTTTTTTTTAATGGTGTGAAATCTAATTCTATCAGTCTAATAACGCACATCAGGGAATTAGAAATCATGTTTCACACGTGCTAAAAGTGAATTTTTCTACTTTACCGTTTTCATCTACTACTGCTGCTGTTGGCACTGCCTCCATTTCTTTAGCTGTTAATTTTACAGATATTGGTGCTGCTGTTTCTTCTACTATCGCTTCTGGCATTTTTTCTGTAGGAAGCTCTATTGGAGGAGATTGTTGATCAGAAGTTATACATCGTTGTAAAGCGCGATAAATCAGACGTTTTCTTATATCACCCTCAGTAGTCTTTTTAACCATATTTATGCTAAAAAAATAAATTAATTAAAGTGTCTACGCATTTTACAAGGTTGGAAAAAGAAAAATGAAATTATGAGTCAGAAATATAGGAAGTAAAACTCTAAACATCATTTCTGCGTCTCGAGTTGAATATAAAATAGTAGAACTCTCAACATCATTTTTGCGTCTCGAGTTGAATATAAAAAACTAGAACTCCCAACATTATTTTTGCGTCTTGAGTTGAATATAAAAAATAGAACTATTGACATCATTTCTGCGTCTCGAGTAAAATGTAGAAAAATAGAACTCTCAACATTATTTCTACGTTTCGAGTAGAGTAAAGAAAAAATTTACTACATAAAAAATAGTTATAAAGTTTCTACTATACCTTAATGAGTGTGTATTGACCTATGCGTTGTGCTACCTCGTATTTGAAGTCCTTTAGGCAGTCTAGAGCATCCTTCACAGTATATTATTAGGGAGAGGACTATGAATGCGTGGGAAAAAATTTCACATGTGCACTAAGAGGGATTCAATTTCCCTCTCTTCCGGACGTCCACACATGATTCATAGGTGGTGGAAGTTTAGTTTTATCCTTTTCCAATGCTCCAATTGACTTTTGCGAAAATTCTAAAAATTAGAATAAGGTGGGGAATAAGCTACAGCATTCGGAGTAGCTGTTTCAAAGTTAATAAAAGGAGGGTTGAGAACTAAAATATTCAGTTTTGTAATATCATTGAAATGGCTCATACACGTCCATCGCCTAAATTCTATAGTGAAATGGAACTCATAGAAATAGAGAGTTTTTGGAATATTTTGGACAGTATGCTACCACAAGATTTCAACGATAGTGATTTAGAACCTTACACGTCGCCACAACGCGTATCTACAGGCTCCATTTTTAATACAGACGAGTTAGAAGAACTGGAAAGCCAGCCACCGCATTTACCGACAACGAGCTCTCATAAAGAGAAGTTCTAAATAGGAGTTGTATCTTGTTATTTTCTCAGTTTCACTAATGCGACACAAGTAGTAACAGCAAAGGCGAAAAAGAGAAGCAAGTCAAATAGAGAAAACATTGAGAAAATAATTTTCAACCTTCAAATCCTGAATATGTAGATACTCATCAAACGCATCATCATGGATTTTATCATCAGTATCAATGGCTTTCATAATGCTGATAAATACTTCATACCAAAAGAATTTTCCGTGGTTTCATTGCAAGGAAAGGTTGTTGGACACTAGATAGTCAAACCACCTAGCAATTTCAATGATTTACCGCTGGATATAAAAAAGCATAATTACCAGGCACTGGAAGTCCACGGAATCGCATAGGTTGCAGGTGACATTTCATTAAATGACTTGAAGTATCGTCATGAATTTTTCAGATTCAGTTATCAGTGATTTCTATAGAACAACTAGGTCTTTTGCAACTTGGTGATGTTGCAAAGTGGAAGGTACTAAATTCAGATTTAGAGTGATCCGTTTGTATTAAAAGACATACTTCCAGAAGAGATGTAAAACTATTTTTTACTGCTACATGTAGCATTGAGAATATTGTAGAGCCGTACTTTGCATAAAAAAATTAGAACATGCAGAGTTTAACATCAGAAGATTTGTAAAGATTGTTGGTCCTTTGTGTGATGTGGAAAATCTGATTTCAAACATTCTCAGCTTAATTCATGTAACTAAAGATAAAACTTGTGGTGGATATAAACCACTCGTTCAACTACTTTACGCTATTGTAAAAAAAAATTTGATAGACATTCACAAAAAAGTAGATCAGAAGACCTCCAAAATTTTGAAATCCATTAGACATCCTCAGAAAATTTATTAAAAAAAGTGTTTTTCAAGGAATATAACATTTTAATTCACTAGCCAATTAACAATGTTTCAACAAAGGGCTATAAAATAATAAAAATTAGTTAAATGACAATTATTTCTAATACTTCACTGGATCAAATGGAAATAACAGGGGGTAAGTAATTATTCTTGGCCCTGCATTTATTTACCCAAGTGACTCAAAAATCTCAAATACGTATGAAATTACAGAAAAATGTGTTAAAAAATAAGAAAATTTGAAGCTACGTGATGCAATCTCAAAAATGATTTTATTCAAAATTTTGGAACAATCAGATACTGATAGCAAGTTGTATGGTATAACTTTACTGCATTGATAAAAAATTCTTAATATTATGCGAAAAAGTCTTTGAAGTATGGTTCAAAATAAAGAGTAAATAAATTTTTGTATAAAAAAGGTTTGTGTAAATATGTATAGGTACTTCTCAAATATATTTCCTTAGTCTGCTAAGCTCATTCTACTGTAGTCAGTCGTAAATACTTAGTTGTTTGTTAAACATATGCTATACATTTCAGTAATTAATAGCTTTGCAGTTAGTATTTGTGTGTAAATAGTGTACATAATATTCAAGTCAGTCGTGGTTTTCATCATCAATCTTACTTTTTATTAAATAAGATGAATATTTTTTTTATCGTATTCTTACTCCGACCTAAAAATAATTTTGGAATGACTTGTATTGCAGATTAATCAAGTATTCTTTTTTATAGAAGTTATTAACTCAGCTAGAGAGTTTTCTGAGTCAATCATAGTGTTTTCATTCATAGTGAGTGACTCATAAACAGGCCAACTTTGTACTCGTTATATAGCTCTTCTTTTGACAATTGATGATAATGAAGATCTAAAAAAGTTTGTGAGAAGCAGTGCCGCACCACCTATGAGCTCAGTAAAATACTATTTGTATTTGAGAGACATTCAGAGCTGCTCAAAAAAGCTTTCAGACAGCGAGGAACATTTATCAGAATAAAAATTTGCATACAAGGCAACTACAATGCATTCAACATTACATTGTTAAGTCGGCGCGACGTATTATTCAAGTCTAAGCTTGCGCTTAATAACTCGGGATTCGCACTGGGCGCCTAGGTGGGACGCGGGGTTAAAAGGTAGCTAAATTCCTTAACTGGGCGTTCAGAAGGGGGGGAGCCCGACTGTTCTGATCGAATTGAAGCGGTTGTCGAGCAGTAGTGCGGGGCACTTGTTCGCGGCGCGTTTCTGATTTTTCAAGAATACATGACACGATGTGTCAAAATAGTGTCCCGTCCGCGATCTAGAGGTTACCAATACCGTAACGAGTAAAGGTAGATGCGCTCTAGAGGTTGCGCAAAGGGCAAAATAGTTTAAATTCGCGACCGGTCTAGGAGCCACCAATACCATTCCAAGTAAAGGTGATTGCCCTATAACTTACATGAAACACAACTTAACTATTTGTTTCCTTTGCCTAGAGTTTATCAAATACCGTATTAAGTAAATGATGTTAACTCTAGGAGCACGTTCGCGACGGAAAGAGAAAAGAAAAAAATAAAATTAACTACTCGATTATTTTTGTATAACTTACTTTTATTTTTAAACACTTTACTTTTATTTTTAACAAAATTTTACACGCAAGGAACCAGCGCGATGTATTTGACGTAGAAGGTTAAAACCGCACTCGTGGAGGACCGTATAGTAGCAGAGGCGGACTCTAACTACCCAGTCGACCGTTCGAGGGTAAAATTTTAACTGTGCCTTGCTTCACAGTAGACTGGGTTGTAGCAGAGGCGGACTCTTACTACTCAGTCTACTTTGAAAGGCTATCGTTAAGTGTTTTTTCTCGGGGCCTCCGGGCCTTTTTATAAGGAGTACCGAACCTCTGCGACGCGCTGGTTCGAGACAACGCAGGAAAATTTGCCCAAAAAATCTTGAAGGGAAAAGACAATAGCCAAAGATGTAATTGGCTAGAGATGCTCTAGTTTAACCACTCAAAAATTGGCACATCCCGCATCCGGCTAATTCTCCTCCGTGCGTCAAGAGAAGGGAAGGTGATTCACTCACTCACTAGTGCCCTTCCTTTCTCTTTTACATCCAAATTTTATAAAACTTTAATCTGACTTAATATTAATGTTAAGATACAATATCGTTAATATTTACTAATGCTGGACACTGTTCGTTTATTCAACGAAACTTGTTGTAGAAAGAACGGAGAGAATCGCTTAATATTTTAATTAATGCTTGGGTGAATAAACGATTGGTGTGCTACGGTACATCAACTAATACTTAAACAGAAATAACATTGGCCGTTGTTATAACAACTTATAATGATAACATTAGTGTAATAGTATGATAATAATAACAGTAATGATAATAATAATCGTTATTATAGTAATAGTAGTTATAATTATGAAAGTAAGGGTAGTGGTAACAATAGAAATACCTTGCCTTTCGCGAGTTAATATAATTAAACTTACGGGTAGTTTTGACTGATTACAATGTTGCAAAGATAATTCGGAATTTCAGTAGAATTTTAGTTAATATGTTTTTCGCTTCTAGTCATTGGAGAGGGAGTCGGTGCGTGGTGCTCTGTGGATTTAAAATTCCGTTACTTATATTGGAGCAGCTACACGGACTCTTTCCCGACACATATGAGTCAAGGAAAGGGGAAAGAGCTGTTGTTAATGATCAGCTCAGTTTTCCTGTTTTCTCTTAAATGTTAAACGATTTTTAAAATTTTGGCTATTGCCGATGGTATATGAAAAATTTCGGGAATGTGATTTCGAAAAAGGGTACCTCAGCGAGTTATGCATCTATAAAAATCAAATGAAAAATTGATAATATTGTAGTATGTATTATTATTTGTCTATACGTATTAACTCTACGTTACTCTAATTTTTAACATCGTATCAAGTTGTGCCAGCATTTAGTATTGCACTCCAGTTTAGCAGTTCCCAGTTGGACTTTTTGCCTTTATTAGTTTTTAAAGTTATTTCATTTTTCTGTATTGAAAAGTATTTTATTATCTTATTTGCTTTTTATTTCCGGTCAGCATAGGTGAACGTGCGTTTGAGTGAATCATAGTTGGTCGATGTGCTGCAGCTACGAATAGAGTTTTCAGGTGATTCATCTCTTTTCAGATGCACGTTGGTCCCTGCTCAAACATCATTTCAAAAAAGGAAAAAAAATAATTACATATATTTCTCACTAATTTGTACTATTGCAGATACCTCAACAGTAATTAACAAACAAGCAACGACTAAATCCGTTTAATATTCCAGATCGAATTACCAACAAGCTTGAGAAATTATTTGCTAGTTTCAACATTTATGAGGATAAGAAATACTCAAATATAGACGCCATGACAGAAGAGATTAAAGGTTTGTGTATTCAGAGAAAGCTAGCAAGTGAAATTATGAAGATTGTTACCTTTCAGACTTTGAAAATAAACATACAAACTTTAAATTTCCTTTACAAACAATGGAAAAGTTTCAATTATTATCAGAAAATCTAAAATTTGATGTCAACGCTATAAACCGACTTGGTACGTTCATCATTTAAACAACAATTTCTTGGTATAGAATAATTGTTACACTTTATTATCTAATAATTATTATATTTCATTTGAGATACAACAATAGATTTAAGTTCTTAATTTCAATATTGATCTATTGAACAACTTGCTAATTATAATACAAAGATTAATGACCAGACATGTTATTCATAATTTTAAAGTGCAGAGATCCAGGACTGGGAAAACTCTGTTTAAAGTTACAGAGTTATATAATACTATTGAAGGTATAACTTTTAGTAGCATAATGCATTTGTTGGATTTTTTAGTAACAAGCTGTACTAGTTTTTAGCTTGCTTGACGTCTATCTACAACAAAAATTCTCAGATATGTAAAATATAACTGAAAAAGACATCTTAAGCACTCTAGGTACCGTTTTCATGTACTCTAAAGACTGGGACGGTGGGAGAGCTGCTAGATTAATAAAAGATCAAGAAAATCCTTAAACATGGGGAAAAAATGATTTTTTATTTAATATTTATTCTCTTAACTGTAATGTAATAAGTGTAACATTATCTGTCCACAACATGTTAATAGAAATAAAATGCTGTTTTTATCTAGTGCTTCCTTGTTCTTCGTAACAGTACATGATTTCTTACAGTTAGTTAGCTAACGAGGCTCCCTACACTGACAGAATAGCGGAGCGCTCTCTGTCGTTTAGGTGGCGCGGCTGAGTTATCAGATACGTTGGGACGAGAGACAACCCAGAGTGGGACGCCAGGCACTCCACTCTTGCGGGACAAGCAATGTACGAAAAGTATGATGCTTTTAACGTGCTATCGACGAGTACATTAGATGTACCCACAGTAGCTCGCATGCTGAGCGACGAGTGTAATATATTATAATGTATACCCAAAGCGCCTATGTAACGCGCATGCGTGCATATATATATAGTATTCTTTTTTATAGAAGTTANCGAAACGTATATATATATATATATATATATATATACACACACTTATACATGTCTATTATTTTAAGCGGTTGTACGTATAAATGTTTATAAATCGTGTCACTTTAAAATACACTAAAAATTATACGTTTTGTTTTAGAATTGATCAGTTTATTCGAGGAGTGCATATTCTTTGTTATAATTTGCCACTTGTTACATTATTGTAAAAAGCACTGGTAGCTTATACATTATAATAATTTTGAATCTAGTTTTACATCAATTAAATATCATAAAAATAAAAAATGAGAATTTATTTTTCACAATAGTTTGTTTAAAAAAAAATTTTTATTTTCCAGTTTGAAGGGATGATTTTTTATAAAATTCACTTTTTTAGCTTCGTTCTTTTATTTTGTTTTCTATTTCTTGGACTAAAAAATTTATTACAAAAAAAATATAGATAGTACTGCTGCTGTACTATGATGGTCCACCTAGCGTTCACAGTGGATCGACATCTGTCTCACTGTCTGGGTCGGAATGTGTACGTTACATCACCACTTTATCCGACCGTGCGAGGACAGAGGATGTTTCACTATTATCTCAGTGTAGTTAAGGCCTACCTCACTCCACGTTACATGGCATCATCTAACTCTATACACGAGCCTTATTAGGTCCAACGTAGGCTAACTAGGCTGCCTAGGTAGGTCCAAGGTATTGAGAATATGTCTGTACCATGTGACATGGATACACACATGCACACACGCACATATATATATATATCACACTTAGAAGAAAAGTAATACAGGTCTTATGGGAGACTAAGTTTTATTTTTTTTCGTGGTAGAAACAGTGTTCAACACACAAAGTTATTCGAATTTATATTTTTAACATTATCAGAGGTATTTTCTTCATGAAAGAAAATCGTTTATTAAGGCCAAAAACTGCATTTTAAAGATGCAAAACACACTCAATTCTAAATTGAGCGATTTGTTTACCTCTCAGCAGCAGCAGAAGTAGGCAGAAGTCGTACAACAGTAAGAGCAAAAACTCTAAAATGTACGTTAGATTAATTAATGTTATTCATTATTGGTTGCATAATTTTTTTTTTAAAAGTTCATGTTTTGTTATATCATTTTCAGTAAAAGTTGTGAGTGCAGCACGTAACCATATAATAAAGCTGATGTTAACTGAAATTTGTAAATATGGAAAGTATACGATTGCCAGCAGAAATTTCGTCGAGGGAGAAAAGTTATTGAATGCTGACTATTTACTCAAATGTGGTACATTAGCCACACATAATGATAATGGTTATGACATCGTAGAATATTGTCGACAGGTCTCATCGGCAAATGACAAACCACATAAAATTAGGAAAAATATTAACATTGATGGCTCTGTTACATCTTTTACGTGTTCTTGTAAGGCTGGTTTAAGCGGAAAATGTAAACATGTTTTAGCTATTTTGCTATTTTGTAATCGGTAATGCTATATATTGTCATTGTTTATTAAATTTTGTTTGTGATGCAGCTTACTGCTATTAATTTTTTTCCTTATTGTAGAAATGTTGATAAATTGGCTATTCTTTTAAGCACAGACATCAAATGCGCTTGGGCAAACTCTGAGGCACCAAATCCAAGAGATTTCAACTCCAAATTAACTATGGAACCAGTCATAGCTACTCCAATATGTGAGATCAAATGTTACAAGGACCCATACAAGAGTATTGACTCAATAATTTTAACCGAAACTCAGAAAAAGGATTGACGAGAAATGAATAAATCGCTTAACCCATGCCAAAATTCATTGAGTGAGCACATGTAAGCAAATATTTCTCATATTTTAAAATTGTTTTGACTGTTTTTTCTGGCTAATCGTTTTTATTACGTAATCAAGTTTTTAAAAAATCTTTACATGTTTTATTAATTTTTTTACTGATTAATTATATTTGCACAATGATTTTTACAACAAATATATATATAGACTAAGATTGTTAAGACAAGTGAATATAAGCCTGAGGATTTGTTAAATAAATCATACCTTACACTCCTGTTATTTATTAACTTTTCAACCAATAATCCATTAATAATAATTACTAATGATTTTCTATTAGAGCTGGAAGACATCCTCCTGTGTCAATACCAAAAAATGAATTAATCATAAGTAGTAAGAAATTAGAAATAATCAGATCGATTGTGTGTCAAGAAGAGTCAAGTGTTATGAAACTCCTTTCCAAAATACCATTTAATAATTTGAGTTCATGTTGCTTAGAGAAGATGCACAACCTTTCTTATGAGGACCCTGTTTTACTATGTTACATTTCCAAAATTTCTTTTGAGAGCTGGATCAAACTGCGCCAATACAAAATCACAGGAACCAAAGTGTACAATATTTATACATACTGTTTTAATTGCAACCCAGAATGGAAGAAGAAATCTTTATCACATTTCTATCTTGACCCATTTCATAGTCGATACACAACTCATGGAAAAAAATTTGAACAAGCTGCTGTTGAAGCATATGAGAACCATACAAATGAAAAAGTGACCACTTGTGAAGCTGTTATTTTATCGCTCAACCCTCGGCTTTCTTACACTCCTGATGGGATCATCTTGAAAGATCAAAAGCTTTACAAGCTCATAGAGGTCAAGTGTCCATGGGCTGGAAAAACTAAAACTGTACAAGATATATGAGTAAACTCTAATTTTTGACAGCTAAAAACGACGAGGTTAGTTTCAAACAAAGACGTGCATACTATTGTCAAGTCAATGGGTGTGGCTGTATTGAACGTTACTTCTACAGACTTTATCGTTTATTCATCGTTTGATGGTTCTTTTATAATAAATAATATTCACTATGATGAACGATACATTTTAACTGTTTTGCCTCAAGTAAAACTTATACATGGTCATATGTTATATTTCACTTGTTTAAATGGAAAAGAAGCATGTAAAAATAAACCAGAAGAATAATAAATGTTTTAACTATTATATTATAATAAATAAATAAATAATTATTTTCATACAGCGTTTTAAATATACAAAATATTATTATTATTACAGTAAATATTATAGCATAATCTTATCATCTTTTAGGATTGGTGCATTTAAGTTTACAATTGCACATGCAATGGTAAATATTTGATCTATTCTGCTAACCAAGTACGATGGTAACCGTGTGCTTACATTTAATTTAACCGTGTACTGTCATTGCATTTAAATTCTTTTCACTTTTTATAAAATCACTATGTATTTTAAAATGCACTTGAACACTTTTGTCTTGAAAAATTTTTGATTCACTGATAGATTCACTTGCACTGACTCTAAAGTTTTATCATTCTCTTTTTACACTGTTTCATTGACATCACAAGTAATGTTGTTAGAGTTATCAATAGCATTATAAGAACTGGTACGAACTGTTTTATATTTGTTCTCTATTCCTTCGATGTACAGTTTTCTTTGTATGGCTTTGCTTCTTGTCCTTGCATCTCTAATTAATTCTTTTTTTTTTTTTGTAGATTACACGGCGTATCCGTGGGTAAATTAACGAAAGGCACTGCTGTTTTATGCAGATATTTGTACGGAGTCTGTTCATCTAAAAAACAAACAGCTCGATGGGGTTAAGTGTGTTTCGCATCTTGAAATGCGGTTTTCGGCCTTAATAAACGATTTTCTTTCATAAAAAAAATATCAACTTACATCTTATAATGTTATAAATATAAATTCAAATAACTTTGTGTGTTGACCACTGTTTCTACGACGAAAAAAATAAAAACTTTATGTCTCCCATAAGGCCTGTACTACTTTTCCTTTAATTGTCATATATGTATCGCCATGTCACGTGGTACAGGCATATTTCCAATACTTATGCGGCTGCATATTCCACGTATATCGTTTACATGTGTGGGTGTGTGTGTGTGTGTGAGAGAGAGAGAGAGAAAGTGTGTGTATACAGTGCAGCTCGCTAGTTCTGATAGAGCTATTATACTAAACTAATACTTTATAAGTAAATATTTTTTACTTGTATTCATTTTCCTCAGTTTTTTAAATCTTATTAATTTTTTTTTACATTAAATTGTTAGATATTTTGCCCAAAAATATATGTATGTAGGAGTGTGTGGGTCGGATAGTGTGTGGGTGCTTGCGTATGATTTTGCATATACATGTATGTGTATATCTACAGAAATTATTGGTATAATTAATATCGGATAATGTTTCGTTCACAGATTTATGAGTCAACTTCCCTTCTGTCAGGGGTCCCGAGATGCCTAACGCTTGATTTCTATAGCTTTTACTTAAAATATAAGCACTTTTGAACTTTTTATTTTAACTACTTATGCATTATTATGTGAACAATAATTAGGAATTCAATTATACATACATCAATATTTATAATTATATGTACATTTTGTAAGTTTTTTTATGTAAGAGTGAATAATTTTGACCTTTCTTAAGTAAATATAGTATCAAATTCTTATTATTTGGATTACAAATATATAAACGAAATTTTATGAACATTAACTACATGTTCAAGCCAGTCAGTTTGATTTGTTTGACAAGTAAGTAAAGCTCCAGTATATAATTAATGGATTATTATTTATAACCAGGTCAACAAATTTTTGAATGACGAATAACCTTAATTGCCAATAAAATAGTGTTACAAAATCATAAAAATAAAGCTTGTGGAATAGTCCCATGTTACTGTAGTAGGGAATACTGCAATTCACAGAAAACCGTAAAATTAAGAGTAGTGCCTTAATTTAATTTAAATAAAGAAGAAAAATGTTATTTATTTCATAAATGTGGCCTCTTTTCTTATTGAAGACATACAGTGAGAGTAACAGAAAGATACATGAGACTCAAAGAGCTTATCTTATAATACAGAGATTATTTAAAAGTATTCTTTTAATAAACTAAAGTTCAGATTGCCCCTCTTTATATGAAAACTTGACAACTGTACATACACTAAGAATCAATCTATCATCATCCGAAGGCATCTACAAACAAGAAGTCATAATTTTTGTGTGAAAACATGAATTCATACTAAATATAATAAAAAATGTGATAAAACCTTGTTTATCTCCTTCATAATAAATATGTTTATGTAAATGAAAACCTTGAATAATCTGTAAGAATAGTACCTTAATACATTCATAGAACCAGAATCATACTTACGTAGAAAATATTTTGCATTTAATACTCACTGTTCACTGGATGCAGAGTTTTAACGCTGGTCAGAAGAAAAGTTACTCTTAGAATAGATTTATTAATTCTTGATATCTTGTACGAAGGGCACT
>NW_019379805.1:84065-108421 GCF_000648655.2 Copidosoma floridanum | reverse complement strand
TATAATAGTTATAATCAACAAAGTTTTAATCCTAACTATCAGAATCAGAACTTTCAAAATCAATACCAACCAGGAGGCGACCGTTTGCCGCATCATTTAAACTCTCAGGCGGCTCACCCCAATCGTCGTTCGGAGGTGAGCCCCCAAAGACAGAATTCAACCCCTACACCGAATGTTTCAGCGCAGGTAATGAAAATAGCAACAGAATTGAAACCGTCCACATTGGTACCTGCCAGGGACTTGGCGTAGACGACGAGCCTACAAGCATAAGGTTATCAATCCCAGAAGGGAAAAATCACTTTATAACACTAATGCTCGATAATGGTGCCGCCACAAATCTGATTAAATTAGATCAGTTGCACCCATATTCACGAGTAGAGACTAGTGAAATTATTAACCTTACTGGAATCACACCTCACGCAGTTTTAACTAAAGGAACAACGTATAATAACGATTTTCCGATCAAAGATGGCGGTTTATTGGGTCGAAACTTTTGTAAGAAACGAAGAGCCACATCATTATATTATCATGATGCTATAGTACTAGATGATGACGTAATGAACCCCATCCCTTTTTTAAACACTCTTGAGGAAATAGAGCAATTGGAAAGAGATAAAAAAGAACAAAAAACCATAAAACTCAAAAAACAAGCACGGGAAAATCAAATTTTAGCTACAACCCTTGATACTAACAAAGAGACAGAATGCCTTAAGGATAAAATTAACCAACAGAAATTTTATGATGAATACTTCGTAGGCCCACCCAAAAGGTCAAATATACCTAAATACGAAAAATTTGGAGACATAAAAGCTGATTTTCATTTTCGAGATGAGTTTGACAAATTGATCTTATCAGAAAGAGGTGAAAATCTTATGAAGGCCACTGATCATAAGACTGATAATAGTGGGATATACAGTAAAAATAATGAACAAGTCGACCAACCCCATGCCATTGAACAGAATAAAAATACTCCTAGTGTAGAACATTGCCCTAATGAGGAACAAAAAAATACCAGTAAAGCAACTAAATATACGATTAAGGCTCGAACACGTCAAATAGTAAGAATTAATTTAATTAATACTAATGTAACTGAAGTATACTTACCACGAATAGATGTAGGGTGTGATAACATATATTTAGGAGAAGGAATAGTAAAAAATGAGAACGGTCAATGTAATATTATGGCAATAAATACTAATAAGGATGATATTACGATTGAAATAGACCAAAGAGAAATCCTACCTTTCGAATACATTGCACCTGAATTTGATCCCGATACTAGCAGCGAACATGAAAGACCAATTGTTAAAAATAAACGAGATAGAATAAACGACCTAAGAGGACTTGTGATTACCGGTCATTTAAACTTGGAAGAACGAGACCAGATATATCAATTGATTTTTGAATTCTCAGAAATCTTCTTGTTACCAGGAGACACTTTACCTTGTACTAACCTCGTCGCACACGAAATTCCGACGAAAAATAACATCCCTATCAACACTAAATAATATCGTCACCCACCAGTACATAGAAAAGTTTTAGAGGAACACGTAGCAAAAAAACTTAATGATGGAATAATCGAGACTTCGTCATCACCGTATAATTCACTTCTTTGGATTGTCCCTAAAAAACCTGATAGCCATGGAAACCCAAGATGGAGGGTAGTAATTGATTTCCGAAAACTTATTAAAAAGACCATTAGTGATGCATTTCCATTGCCTAATATCGCAGATATTATGGACCAGTTGGAAGGAGCCGTATATTTTTCAGTTTTCGATTTGGCAAGTGGATTCTAACAAATTTCCATGGATGAACATGATAAGTATAAAACAGCATTCACGACACCCCATGGACATAACCAATATAGACGAATGCCCGAAGGCCTGAAAAACGCACCTGCCACGTTCCAACGACTAATAGATCTCATATTGAGAGGCTTATTGAATGTTGAAATGCTAGTGTATTTAGATGATATTATTATTTACGCAAAAGATCTAGTAGATCACGAGCGTAAAGTTAGGTTACATTTCGATCGGTTAAGATCAGCGAATATGGTACTCCAACCAAATAAAGTTTAATTTTTACGAAAAGAAGTAATATATCTTGGGCATATAGTGTGTCAACGAGGGATTAAACCAGACCCTAAAAATATACAAGCTGTTAGAGAATTTCCACAACCAAGAACTATAAAAAATATTAGACAATTTTTAGGACTAGCAGGATACTATAAACGCTTTATTAAAGATTCTTAAAAAATAGCTAAGCCATTATCAGATTTATTAGAAAAGGGAGAAAAATTTGAATTGACTGAAGTGCAGGAAAAGATTTTTAAATTACTAAAGGATCACCTATGCCAAGAGCCTATTTTACGATTCCCCGACTTTAGTAAATCATTCAAATTTACAACAGATGCATCTGACTATGCAATTAGAGCGGTATTGAGTCAAGAAAAAGATGGGTTTGACCATCCTGTCGCTTACCTTTCAAGAACTTTAAATAAAGCCGAAATAAATTATTCCACGACTGAAAAGGAATGTCTAGCCACACTATATGCAATGCATCACTTTCGTTCGTATTTATTAGGAAATAAATTCGTTCTCGTAGCCGATCATGAGCCATTGAATTGGATGCATACAAGAAAAGAGCCAGGTCAGCGTTTAATGTGCTGGATGTTTAAATTCACCTATTATGAATACACTTGTGAATACAAACCAGAAAAACTCAATACCAACGCTGATGCATTATCTAGAAACCCAGTAAAACCATTTCTTTATGCAGAAAATAATATAAACAATGGATTACCATTACTAAGAGTTATGATGATGGGTCGAAAGACAATAGAGGAAAAGAAGAAAACAGAATTACAAAGTCAGAGGAAGAGAATAGTAAGAGCATCCAAATTAACGACGATCAAATCTAAAGCATTGCCAACAACCTCGAAGAAAATAATAGGAGTAACAAAACTAAGAAGCATGACCAAACCAGAACCAGATGTACCTAAGTTGATCAAGGGCCCTGGACGACCCCTTGGTTCAAAAACAAACAAAGAACGGCCGAAATTAGATCATAGTGTGATTGCTTAACGAACCCGAACAAAAAAATTTCCACAGCCACAGAAATCATCTACATCACAACTGAATATATTAAGAAATGTCACTAAAAATACATCATAACATTTTAGCTCATTAAAAGTGAATTTTTCAGAATCAGTAGCCTCAACATCACACGCTACTGATACGAATTTAGAAACTACAGAAATAAAACATAATAGTTCCAAAAATGAGGAAACGCCACAATTACCAGTTAGAGATATAATTACACTTGGTGCATCGTCAAGAACAAGTATGTTTTCCGAAAATGACCCAAGCGATACTGAAGAATTGTCAAGAGAAGATACTCAAATACCAGTATATGACCCTAGACGAAGTGGATTACGGCAAGAACTGCCTGAAACAGAAATAGACTCAAATATGGATACTGATTCAGACTCAGACATGACAAATACTGAAATTTCCGTTACACCAATTTCACTCAGCGAAAGTTCAAATGATGATGTTTTTGAAGACCAATGTAAAACTACGACAAATAATACTGATGAAGTTACTAATCAAGAAATAGAAGAGTTAACAAAGAGATTTAACCAAAGCCTTCAAGAATATTTGGACAAGTCTAACAACGATGATGAGCCCGAACAAGCCGATTTTTTATCAGTGACGAGATTTTCTGATGGAGATAAACTGGACTCCGAAATTCAAGACATATTAATCGAAATGAACACCTACGATCCTGATAATTTTTATGATTCTGTATAAGATGAAAGAATTGCGGATATATCAAGAAGTACAACAGGTCTTGAACCCCTATTTGATGAAGAAGAAATTTTAAGAAAATAAAGGACAAGTGGAAAATTATCAATTACCCCACGTATTCAGGAAAATACACCCTTAAGTTCTAGCACGACAACGCAAACGAGTACGTTTGCGACTGCAAAAAACAGACGATCTAAAGCACCGGACTTGCAACAAATAACAGAAGAAACTCCGGATAACTCAAATGAAAACAACAAACAAATAAACTGCAATGAAAATAAATCAATGAATCGAACTATTGCACCTGATTTCATGTTACTATCGGACTTATACTCTTTTTAATTCATCAATTGATACAAACAACAGCACGGAAAAGTGTATGTAAGTCTTAGTGATAGTAGCAGTAGTACTGATAATTATAAGAACGAAAATGGAGCTAAGCTAGTAAACAATGTCATTACCACCAGATATTGCCTTACATACAAAAGAGACAATATAGTTCATTTTATTAGCAAGGATTGTCAACCAGTCACATCTGTCTTAAGGCTGTTGAGATCGATAGGTGCACTGGACTTTAGCTATTTTAAATCGAAGAAACCAAGAGTTGGCCAAATTTTAATAACACCTTATGGAGGACATAATATACTGTCAATCGTTATTAATGAAACGTCGACCAATTTAGTATCTTCAGAAAGTCTTACAAAAGCTTTTAAATCGCTTAAAAAAATATTGTTGAGACGAAATCTTAAGACCTTCTGAATTTCAAGAAGGGGAGATCTTACAGACAAATTAGAACCTGGATTGATAACAGAAATGTTATCAACAATTTTTGATAAAACATGCATACAAATTACTGTCTGTTACGGTAAGGTTGATTTTCCGAAAATCCAAGAACGTAATGAAATAATACAAACATTACATGACAGCCCTGTTGGAGGACATAAGGAAATAAACCAAACTTACCGGAAAATAAGAGAACGGATTTATTGGCCCGGAATGAGAAATGATATTCTCAATTATGTACGTAAATGCAGCAAGTGTCAAGAGAAAAAAATTGAGCGACTAAAAACAAGAGAACCCTTGGTACTTACAGATACACCTATTGAAGCTTTCGATAAGGTTTCCATCGATACCGTTGGTAAATTAAGAATAACACCAAATGGTAATTGTCATTTGCTGACCATACAGTGTAATTTGACTAAATATATCATATTAGTCCCTGTATCAGACCTAAGATCAAGCACTCTTGCCAATGCACTCGTACAAAATTTAATATTAGTTTATGGTGCGCCTAAAGCAATTCTATCAGATAGACATTCTACATTCATGTCTAATTTGTTGGAACAACTCAAGAGAACCCTCAAAACCAATCATCTAACTACATCAGCATACCACCCTCAAACAAACGGATCACTAGAGCGAAGTCATGCTGCCCTAGCTGACTTTATACGAACTTACTCTGAAACATATGAAGACTGGGACAACTTGGCAAAATTTGCAGCTTTCACGTGTAACACGAGTGTACACGCAGCTACAAATTTTACGCCTTATGTACTAGTATTTAAGAGAGTAGCGAGGTTGCCCTTGAAGATACCTAAAGATGAAAGATTACGAACATACCCGCTATATTTACAAGATCTTATAAGGCGACTACAAGAAATGCAAATTGCGGCAGGAAATCAACAAATAAAGATGAAAGTACAAACAAAAACAAGATATGATAAAAAATCAAAGCCTCTAAATGTCAAACCAGGAGATTAAGTTTGGGTAAAGAAAGAAGTGCGTTCCCAAAAATTTGATAGCTTGTATAATGAACCCCTAAAGGTTAGAACAGTTTTAGAGGGAAATAATGTGTTACTTGAAAAAACCAATGGTAAAACCATACGCAAACATACAGATAAATTAAAACTAGTTCCCCAATAATAATATCTTGTAAGAAACATATTCTACATGTCTTCCAGAGAAAAAAAAAACACATTGATGCAGATTATATTGGCCATCTTAATGACAATAGCGTTTGAAGGTCACGCAGATTTAAACTATGCTAATCATGGCAACTACAGCATAGAACCACTTGAAACAAAACCTGGAATATACTACGAACGAATCGGTATAACAAAAATTAAGAGAGCCGATTGGAAGATTGTGATATGGCTGGATGTTAATAAATTCATATTGAAACAAACACCTACTCAAGGATTAAACGAAACTTTTCGATATTGTATTGTACAGTTTGGTTATTCTAATTGCACTCGCTATATGGAAATGCACCTCTTCAATTTAAAAATAAAGCAATTGACAAACCTCAAAGCAACACTATTAAACATAATAAATACTGTGGGAATCTATGCAGGAGATAACATTATCCCACCCCCCAGTATACCAGCAAAAAGACTGACACCTTTTGGAATTATTGGGAGCATTGCTAAAGGACTTTACGGCTTAGTCACAGAAGATGATATTAACCTTATACACAATAACATCAACAATTTGGATACCAATCAAAAAGAATATATTAAATTGTACGAACAAAATAGCCATATTTTTGCAGCCGCATTCAAAGAATTATACAATACCACGAAACGCCATGAGCACATTTTAAAACAAGTTGCTGATATATTGACTTCAGGACAGGATTTTACTCTTGACAGATATCTGATTTTTTGTCAGCATACCTTAGAAGAACTGAGGCTACCCTAGATCACATTATTCGTTCCCATGAAGATCTGATTGACATCTTGCATGATTTACAAAGAGGTCAAGCACATCCAAAGCTATTTTCTTCAAATATATTTAGAACAGTAGCCTGGGATGTAAAGAGCCTTGCGGGAAATCTAGAATTTGTAGCACCAATAGAAAACCTTTATGGTGGCGGAATAAGTACCCTAAGCAAATTAGATGTTGTACATCAAGAAAGTAGAACCATGGTAATATTACATTTGCCACTCGTAGATCGAACCCCTTACAATCTTTTTAGACTACATCCAGTCATGATACCCCAATCTGGACAAAATGGATCTGCCAACACAAAACCGTCGTACCCTTACCTAGTAGTAGCAGCAAACCATAATTCGTATTTACGACTAAACGAAGTTACATTCAACCAATGCGATAAGACGGTGTATGGTTATATATTCTCGGCTATGGAACCGCTGAAGGAACCCTATTCTATGAACGAATGTGAAATTCTTATGTTATTACAACCTGGACCAGAAGTATTTAAATACTGTGAAATTATGTTTACGTTGAAAATCGAAAGCCAATTGATTTATTTACCAGCTGATAGTTCATGGTTATTCTCAACACCCAATGAAGAACAATTTAACATTATCTGTCCTAATAAAATGGATCAACAAGAAAGAGTAAAAGGTATAGGTTTTCTACGAATGAATGATGGATGTACGGGAAAAACTCACGGATTAACCTTAACCAGTGAACATGAGATTATCACTCGAATACAATATATCTATCAAGTAGAAGTGAACTTAAACTTAACAGTACTACATGAACCCTTAAAAGACACTGATGACTTCCATGACGCTATAAAATCGATTCGAGAATTAAACTTTAATGAACAAGCATGGACAGATGAAGAATTAAATGTACAAAATATAATAAATCAAATGGAGAAAATACGGACCCGAAAGTTGGAGGAAAAACAAACTTCTCTTTTTTCTTTGATACGATATGTCATTGAAGCTATTATTATTATGATTATAATAGCAATACTCTTTAGCAAAGCAAGATGCTGTTTCAAGAAGATTATGAAACGTAGTGTCTCGGAAAAATTTATAAAACGTACCATCAACCCACTGAACAAAGAACCCCGAGTAACCATAAAACAAGAACCAAATGAACACGAACCAACTGAACTGTATGTTGAAATTGAAGAAAAACAAAAAATACCTAAATTATCTAAAGCTAGACCTATATTGAAGACACGGAGTTTGATACTCCCATGCCATGCACCCCAAAAATTGGAAATGGACTCGTAAATCAATAGCAATTTGATACTATTTTCCTTCCAGGTAGAACAATGAACCCCGATTATGAAAGAACAATAAAGACTACAGTCAACGTAAACCAACCTTTACATGAAGTTATCGAACAATTAGAAAATAAAGGAAATATTAAGGAAATTCACATACTAACGGATTTACATAGTTATGAACATCGAACTATAACCGCCAAATACAATAGTGATTCATTTACTAAAGTAACTGATGAAACACTAAATACAGGAGAAAAAGTTCAAACACTTTCTCTTTTTAAGATGAAATCCACTATTTGTCAAGCAGAAAAGATCTCTTCACCAACACCATCAAGAAACGACAATGATACACCAAACATTGATCCAAAAAGACTTATGTGTCTTCTGCTATGGGATACAGAAGAAACGAAAAGGCAAAGAGATTTCTTCAATCATTTCTCTCAATTTGGCACCCTAAGATATTGTTATGCCGTTAGAGATTGGCAGGTAAGATTATTCTAAGGATATGTAAGATACATGGATCCTAAAAGCGCTATTTTAGCATTGCAGAACGATGAATTCAAATATCGCACGAAATACGCTGAACCAATTAAAAGGAGTACAAAATACAAAATGAACCGAAAATTGACTCACCAATTATGTCAACAACAAGTTGAGTTAATGACCTACCACAGACATGTGATTACATGCAGAAGACAACGCTGTACACAAACTACAGAAACGAAGTCAATCCTTACTAAAACCATTGATCTACGAGAAAAGATCAAAAGTAGCAGAAAATCAACCCAATAATTGAACCCTACCATTCAACTAGCCACCTTCTACGTCGAATACACATCCTTCAGTTCTAAGATTTCAACTTTAAGCTTTGTAAAATCAATTTTTCCTTTCACGTATTCCTTCTTCTTAACTTCACTTTATTATTTAATTTTATCTGTAGGATTTATATGAAGTACGTTTATTATTAGTAAAACTAAAAATATATATATACACANTACATATAAAAATAAATAAATAAATATAATGATTATAAAAATAATAATAATTAGGCTTTAAATTTAAAAGCGCATGTTGTATTCTATTTTAGCTGCATGTTACTCTATTTTCAAAATTTTTTTTCTCTCCTTTTTTGTAATATTAAGCTTTAGCATGTATTAAAATTACTTATTCAATTGTATTACAAATACGCAAACTTTTCGGCATAGCATGATAAGTAATAATTGTATCTATCCATGTATTCCCTACCCATTATCCAATAGTTTCATTCAGTAGCAGTAGCAGTAGCAGTAGCAGTAGCAGTAGCAGCAACAGCAGCAGTAGTAGTAGTAGTAGTAGTAGTAGTAGTAGTAGTAGTAGTAGTAGTAGTAGTAGTAGTAGTAGTAGTAGTAGTAGTAGTAGTAGTAGTAGCAGTAGTAGTAGTAACTTTGGACTCTCTGTGAATCGGGAATTTTCCTCTTTAGTACATTTTTAATGGCTGTTTTGACAGAGAAATCTAAATAAATATTTGAGTCTTTTAAAATAAAATGCAGTGCATTAAAAAACTCTTTTATTTCCCATAAAACTGATGTAAACCTTGTATTCAGTGAGCCATTGACTACGTGAAGTTCTTAACTTCCTAATTCAAGAAGGTCAAAACCTCTGTCGTCTTTAAATTCTGTTTGGAGATCTCGTAGCATCTTAAGGTTCACAGAAAGCCCATCCATCTATATTTGGACCACCTTCTTTTCGTTATTTCCTACGGCTTTATTTAGACCAGTGCAAAGATCACACGATTTCACACCTTGAAGAAAGAGTGAAGTCATGCATCTAGTGACAACTTTGTCGACTTCATCGTCCCAAAATTGAACCATTACATTTATTTGCCACTTCTGACAAAATAAATTCAAAGCTTCATCAAATCCTACGCTGATAAATTCAAAATGATTACAGTCTCGACTGCAACTGCCGCTGGAAGTAAGGTGCTAATTAAAACACGCTGGAGTAGGATACTTTATCTTTCTGAAGCTGTATTTTTCCAGCAATTTCGGTATTTGGGAACACGTGAGAGAAAAGAGTAGCTAAATCAGCGGCAGTGCAATAAGACAAATGTTTTATAACTGCGTTTAGGTACTATAAAATCTCTGCTTTTGTGACATTGTCTTGTTTGAGGACTTTTGGCATCAAAGATGCAGAGCGTGGCGTAGATGCTTTCTACTCCATCACCAACTTATCGACTGAAAGTGACTCTGCCGGATCCATTTGCAGATCCTCTTGATGAGTCTGACTAGTGTGGGCATAAGGAACGTTACTAGCACCTGAAACAGCAAAAAAATAAGTAATAGCAAAATTAATCAGTCTCTGTTTTATGTTATACTAAATCGACACTAGAGTCTCGCGGGCGTCTCTACAGCCGTGTCAAGCTGGAAGTCTGGTCCAACCAACTTGCACGTCGTCTGTTATCTGCTTGCAGGTCATACATTCATCCAGTGAAATCTTAAATGTATAAGTATATTCCCACGCTCGCTGAGTAGCACCCAGGAGTTCCATAAAAAGCATAATTCCAAATAGCACTTACCAGATGCACATGTTCTTCGTAAGAAAAATTCTGATACAGGCGGAGTTTTTTGCTGGGCTTGAAGCAGCTTACAATGCTTTGGCCCTTTTACAGTGGCTGATAAATTGCATTGCATGTAAATTTCAAATGTATACTTACAAGTAGCTTTTGGCCTCACATGAGCGTTATTGCATCGCAATACGCATATTAATAATATATCACCTTTAAATATACGCATTTATACTAAATTTTACGTTTAGCGGAAAAAATTGCCATACATTTGTCAATGCTGCGCGATTCTAAAACCTTCCCGTATGCTTGGTGGATTTCCCGACTTTTTTCCGGTTTTTCCTGTTTTCCTAGTCACTAGACACCCTGTAATAGGAGGCAAGAGCTAATTAAATAAATAAAACATGCCATTGATGCGTCATTTTAGTTAATATCAGCAATCATTCATCGATAGTAGGTGATTGATTAAAGGTTACTGATAGGGATTTTCCTAGGTATCGAGCACGGTAAAGTAGCTGTCCTCGGGTAGTTGAGTCGAGCTTTTATTTTTGAGTTGGTTCTGTTGTTTTTAGCTCAATAATTAGATAGTTCTAGACATGGATGAAAGCGTTGGTTTTGTGGGGCTCATGACTTATCAGAGCGAAAACTTTTTCTGAATCTTACTGACCAGAAATGGATCAAGATCTCAGCTGAATGGATGTAATTGGATGGCTACGTAGATTCTGAGGAGACCGCGGCCCTAGCCGACTATTAGGACCAAGAGTACTCAGGAGAAGAAATGTCGCGAGAACGTTGGTAAGCATGCGTTAGGGTCATGCGTGGTTGTGCAATTCATGTTAAGAAGTAGCTAGAGTCACGAGGTAAAATTTGTAGTTTTGTGCTCCCCTCGAGTCAAGCGATTAGTCACTTATGGTTGGAGGCATTACAGAGTCTCGTTGATAAGTAATCAAGCAAGCGTTTGTAAAGATAACAGGACTCGCAGTGTTGTGCCCGATGTAGTTGTGTATACCGAGCTAGCTGAGTTCAATTATAATTATATCAACGCGAAGACTATGCCCTGCTTCGAAGCCTGGACGAAGACTATGCCTTTTTTCGCAGTCCGGACGAAAACTATTCCCTTTTAGGATCCCGGATGAAGACTATGCCCTTTTCTGGAGTCCGGACGAAAATTATGCCCTTTTGTATGTTCTAGACGAAAACTATGCTCTTTTGGAGTCCCGGACAAAGACTATGCCCTTTTCTGAAGTTCAGACGAAGACTATGCCCTTTTCTCGAGTCCAGACGAAAACTATGCCCTTTTTTTCTAGTCCGTGTGAAGACTATTATATTTTTTCCGAGTCTGGACGAAGATATTGACTTTTTCTGGAGCCCTGATGAAGTACAAGTCATTTAAGCTCACCTTACATTTGTATTTGTAATTAGATATATAGTCAAATATACTTANGGCGTTGAAACATTTATAGCTTGGTATACCCATTGCATCGGGCGCTCTATTGTAAGCCAGTACTTTTCTCTTGATAATGCTTTGCTATTATGCACAATTCGCTCGTTACAAGGTACAAAAAGGGTGAAGCCGGTTACATTTTCAAGTATCGAGCGGAATATTAGTCATCCGGAAAAAAAAAAAAAAAACGTATCGATGACTGTATCGCGTGTAATTATACGTTTAAATGAAACGATGGATAATTATAGGTAGCACGTACCTACTAAACAATTCATTTTTCAACGTTGCTAAACAGCCTATATATATAATTAATGTTTGTAAGACATGCATGTTTGGATTACAAAGTATTTCTTAACACATAAATAAATAAGCAGGTTTTAATTAATTACAGTTATTGTTATATACAATTTACGGAATCATTAAAAAAAAGATCGAAAACCCCTTTTTTCAAACATTTACCAAAACTCCAAATACTTAAGCCGTTAGACCTGCTAAGAATAATGATTACATGTTTTTTTACAAAGGCGTCTGTAGATTTACGTACATGTGAATCTCGATGTGAAGATAAAACTTATATCGATATAAACATATACACAAGTATCGAGGAATCTGAAAATGTTAAATCGTTTTCAGAAGCTTCGTATTCGTGAGCTTATTCCAGAGTACTAGTAGCTAGAAGAGGGGTTCGTATATAATATGGGGGTGTTTTTTAATCTAGTTTTCGTCTGGACGAGAGAAAAAGACATATTTTTAGCCCAGACTCAGAAAAAATGGCATAGTTTTCGTTCGGACTAGAAAAAAGGGCACAGTTTTCATCCGGGCTTGAGAAAAGGGCATAGTCTTCGCCCGGACTCGAAAAAAACGGGCATAGTCTTCGTCGGGGACCAAAAATGGCATAGTTTTCGTCCGGACTAGAAAAAAGGGCAAAGTCTTCGCCCGGGACATTGAAAGAACATAGTTTTCGTCCAGGGCCAATTAGGGCATAGTTTTCGTCCAGGGCGTCGATATGTTAACAAAAAAATTTAATTCTTATAACTTATCGTCCCATAGACTCAAGCAATATATGATTTTACAAAATCCTAAACTAATTTTCCATTTACATAGATATAAAATTTTATTAATGGCACGGCATGTATTGCATGAATGTAACTTTCCGAATTTACGATAAGCTACAGAGGTTTAAATCATCGATTGAATTGCATCATAAATTTGTTTCTTTACTTTGAATTCGATAAAAAGTAACTTAGAGGAGTAGATTGAGTTTTATAAAAAAATCATTAATTATGTCTGTTAATGAGTGCGGGTAAGCTATAATAACAAATAGAGGATAAGCAGCTATGTAAAAAGTGCAACCCAATGCAAGTAACAAAAAAACTACCTAATTACACCTCACTTTTTGAGGGAGCCCTGCCAAAAAAACTATATAATACAAGAGAAAGTGTGTGTGTGTGTGTTGAACATTAAAAAAGGGTATCTATAATAAATTTAAAAAAAAATAAATAAATAAGTTACAAAAAAAAATCAAAAATGCTAAAAATAAAATATGAAACATATCTCAAAAACTGAAGCTGAAGAAATTCGTATACTTTTAAAGGAAAGGCAAATATTAAACAAAAACTCTGTTAATCCTTTCGTTATAGCACTTTAAATACAGTGGAGAACTATAACATTTAGAGTATTTCTAAACAGCATAGTAAACGGTTGTTATAACTGTCTTTGAAGACTCTTCGGAACACCTATATCCTACTTAACAAAATTAAAAGATAGCTTTGTTAAAAAAAAATTCTTGGACCTTATAGCTTTTGATCTATGTCAACAGCGGTTAATTTACGACTAATAGTGAGTTTTGGTAGAGTTGTTCGAGTATTATCAAACCAATTTTATACTTTTGCACTTAAACATCAAGTTGATAGATTAAGCAAAAAGTTTAAAACACAGTGTTGAAGATGAGAAATACAGCAATAAAATAATTACCTTTCAATGAGTGGAGCTCGCATAATAGACGTAATTGCGTTCAAGGAGCTATCATTAAGTTTAAAGACACTTTCAATAACAGAAATTTCTGTTGATGTGGTATCCATACCACAAAAAGATATCCAGTCGTTAACAACCATTCCAGCAGCAATCACATCACTTCCCCTATTTATTGTTCCAGCCTAAAAAAATTAATTATTATTGCTTGAATGTGACTCAATTGACACTGTTATTAATGAGAAAGTACGTTTGAAACATGAAGCTGATCAAAAGAATTTCAAAAAGGATCATAATATAAATTATTACTGCATTTTTCACCCCTAAATATTTTAAGTATAGTAATCTTGAAGTAAGTAGTACTAAAATAACAGTAACTACTTTCATATTGAAATTTGTTTGAAAGATAAGAATTCTTTAACTTGTCATAAATAACTTTGTGTTAGACAAAAAGTAACGGAATTAAATTTGAATTGCTTTATTATAAAAACATTTTTGAACACTAATGTTGACTTTCAAAAGTTACAGATGTACAAATAAAGAACAATTCTTGAAAATATGCACTACGGAAAAATATTTTTTGTAATAGCTCTGAAGTGAAGCTCATTAAGTATTGAACCATGTTTCACGCATGAATAAACGTGTTATTAAATAAATAAAAAAAGGTTTGGTTCTATCTAATTTACTTTAAATTACTTTTATCAACATAATTAGTTCAAAAACTTTACTGTGAGCGATTTTTTCGATTTTTAACCCCTACTATTGATTAACAACTATTAAAAATTAGAATTTTTAATGTTTTTATTGCATCAAAGTAACAATTTGCAAACGAAGGACATAATATTAATCATCATAAACATTATAACAATTTTTTAAATCTTGACTGTTATATCAAAATAAAATAAAAACTAATGTTTTACAAAACGAATAAGAAGTATTTTGTTATACGTGAACTTGATTTCCCACCGTTCTTCCACAGCTTAAAAATCACTATTATTCAACCAAGCTACTTTCTTCCTTAAACTGTTCACGGTTTTCGGATACGACTTCTGAAGTGTAATCAATGTTGCTCCTTGAAAATTATGCTCTATAAAACTTTTTGTGCAAATGTCAATACAAAAGTATTAAATAGTTTCGAATAAGCATAAGATTGTTAGATATCTGTGAGCGTAAAAATAATTTTAGAAATGTTTAACTCTCAATTTTTTTTTGGATGTACTAACTAAGATATGATATTTTCAAAACAAAAAAAAGGNTATATATATATATATGCTTTATTCTACATCATATTAATAAATATTGTTTTCTTACCACTAACGGTACTTGTAACAAAGAAGAAAGTTCATCTTGATCTTGTATGGATGTTTTAGGATGCACAAGTCCGCCTTGATTAGATAAAATAGAATAAGAACCAACTAGAACATTGCTTGCAACTGTTTGTCTGAAAACTTCCACATTTAATGTATCGGTTAGAATTTCCTCTGTTTCCTGTTAAACAAAATATATTTTATACTACGTAATAAGTTAAATATTAGGTGTAGAAAAGCTCCACGTAAAAAATACATTATAATAATAATAAGATGGATGGCAATAGTATAATAATTAAGGTATGACACACAGAAAGATTCATGATAAATTCTACAACTTGACTAGATCACAAACAATACATGATTAAAAATTAGGTTCGAAAATATTTTGAATTTATATTCAGAATACCATATTATGCTTAAGAGTGTTGTTTTGCTCATTTTGTTGTAAGTAAAAAATTTCAACTACCTAACAAGGTAATATAAAGTTTATTTAAGAGTTATGCAAAACTATTGAATTCCTTAAACTAAAAAGTTATACATCGATGCAAGCGAGACCCAGCAATAAAACTTGTCTAGATGTAAGTAGATTGGCATTGTAGAAAAGTTACCGAAATTTTTTTAAGTCATAAATTATTAGACAGATGCTCAGAACACATGCTTTAGCGCAACAATTCTAATTTACTGAATTGCTTCTTTACTTTTTCTTCACAATAATCAAGATTATTATTTTGAACATACGTCCTTGACAGGTTAATACATAATTCAGTATTGAAAGAGGTATTTAAAAATTTCTGATTTTCGAAATTTTTAAAATTATTTTTATGGATTGAAGCTATGATTTTCAAGTAACAATTTTTTTTAGAAAACCACTTTACTTTCTAACTTAAGAAAAAAAATTAGATAATAGAAATACAATGTTACTCTACAAGGTACACAAAAAAAATTGAAACATTTGTTGTCAAATCACTTGGCACATATTTGTGGTTTTTAGAGTGTTTATCTAAAAGTTCCACCATTCATATATTTGTCAAATAATATAATGACGAATGTATTAGTATTGCTTGTGTACCTTGTAGAGTCACATTCAATTTTTTTTTAGATAGAGAGAGTTAAAAATTTGAGAGTTTCGTGATTTTTATCTTAAAGACTCATCCAACGCTCATATCTCTGGTTCTTTCCAAGCTAGGGTGAATTTTTTTTATTTTGAAAATAATAAAGTAAATTTCAAGAAAAAAATATTTACAACAAAATTTATAAACAATTTCATACTATTATTATGAAATTGTTTATAAATTTTGTTGTAAAAATTTTTTTCTTAAAACTGCAATCATCGTATTCTACGTCAAATTTTCTATAGAAAACATGTTTTTTATTAATGGAGACATTATTATTACTGGGAGAGATACATTAATTTATGTAGCACGGGCGCGGTGAGTCGTATCGGCGCACGGGTATCTCTGCACGCCTCTCATTCTAAGCCTACATCGTTTTTCTTAATAACATTAATGGTTATCAAAATAACAGTATGTTAGTAAGTGAAAAAACATATTTATTTCTATTTTTAAACATGACTTTTAATAAACTAATTGTCTACTTAAAGATTTTTACAATTGCTGTTTTATCATTTAATGAAAATATTTTTGCTTTTAGTCTCTGAAGAGAGATTGGTATCATGCAATGGAATTGTAAAGTGCCGTTTATTGTTGAAGCTTTTTGAAATCGTTCTGACAATATTTGTTCTTTTCCATCATACGAATGTTGAATAACGACACGTTATGCTTTGCGAAACTACAGTTGCCCAAGTGAATAATTCTTGGGGTGTTTGAATAGGATCATTTATCCTTTGCAGACTAGCTCTGGCAGCAAGTCGTTTTAACGTCCTACCTATTTCATTGCATTGTCCCTTGCCATGAGAAGTAGGGGAAAAATGTCATTCGGCTAATACTCCAGAATCTTCAACATGATAAGTACGATTAATAAAGTTTTTCTTGTTTCTGTACTGTGCGTTTGCACCATCCAAAGAATATATTAATTTATCAACACCTTGTAAATTTGTCTAAATAAATTCTTCAAGTTATTTTTGAAAAATTTGAGCAGCAACTGTATTATCATGACAGCATCTAGAAATGCAAACGAAACTTTTGACATTCAAGTCATCTTTTCCGTCTTTATAGTAAATTGAAAAAGAATGTACAGTTGCTTGATCATTATCCCAGTGAACACCTTGTACGGAATGTTGTAAAACAAATGCATAGTTTTTGCAAAAATCACGTACAACAATACATTTATTCTTTATTAGTTTTTTTTTCTTTAAGTCTAACAATTTCATTTGTTTTTTGACCAAAAAAGAATGAACCAGCAATTTATTTTAGCTGTTACTTAAAAGTTGTAAAAATTCATCTACACTAGATATCAAAGTTTGTAGAAAAGTTTTATGTATTGTCACCCACTGTCTGTATTGCACATTTTCGATGAATTTGGTATCGAAATTTTGTTCCAATTTTTCGAAAATATTATCTACACCAGGCACTCATCGCATTATCCCAAAAAATAATTGGTAGATTAAATATCACACGTCATACTATTTAAACAATCGTGATGATTAGTTATTGGTCTTTTGGAGTCAACTGTGATACATTTTAAACTCGCTCTATCTATCATGAGTTAAATATTTTCATGTATTGGACACACACATACCGAATGAGTGCCACTGGCTTCTGCCGGTACTCAATGTTTTGGTCGTATGCTACCAAACTTTGAAAAACTATACTTTATGTTCGAATATTTTTTTCTAACTAGTTCATACAATTCTTTTAAATTATTCGAAATCAGTCGTTTCTGCAAGTGTATTTTGTGCCATACACTATCACGGAGACGAAATCTTTTTCACCGGGCATCATTTGTGTGTGTTTATCAGCTTGATAGAAATTCGTTATACTGTTAACAAAATCCACTCCTAAAGATGGATGACTTTTGGAACTTGGATTGCCTAATCTTTATTTATCTTAAACAACATTTTTTGCAACAGTTAGATTCCGATTAGCTAGCTGAGGGAAAGTTTACCTGGATTTTCTAATGAGAACAGTGTCTGAAAATAGTCAAAATTTTCACTTTATAACATCAGTCTGTACTAGTCTTAAAACTTTCTTGTAAGGTTTTTAAAATTGTGACATCATCATCAACTTTATCAACATCATCTGGATCACTGATGTTTACATGAAAAACTTTCTGTTTGATTGGCTTAGTAATTTTTGTAACTTTCGCCTCAGAATACCGTTTTTGTTTTAATTTGTGCTTTTTAAAAGGTCATGATCCCAAATCCTTTATTTAATCGATCAAAACAGTCATTGAATAACTTTTGGTTTTCACCTGAAGATCCCGAAATTCCATCACTACTCAATTGTACATCAGATACTTCGTTAGATGACTCTACTTCATCTTTCTGCTGTAAACGATAAAACCTGATTTTGAGCATCAAAACTTAATTAAAAAATAAGTATACTCCATGGATCTTATGTCATATAATTAATACTATTTTAACTTCAGCTGTATCTTCAATTTTTTTAAAACACTTTTTGAGACGTGGAGGCAACAGGAATTGCAAATTTTTTGTTGTAAAGCCTCAGCAGTTATTCGTACATTAGGTTGACGTAGCTGATCTGTAGTAACTTTTTGCAATCGCGACGCTTTACTTTAGTGACCTTGAAATTCAAAGGGTTAAAACATTTGTCGGTGCGAACGTTCATGCTTATTGTTTTAGGCATCGTGTGGGTATTCAACTTTTCCAGTGCGGGCGCTTTCACGTGCGTGTCAGCCAAAATAATCGAGATAACTCGTTGCTTTTCTAAAATACACACTTCAAAGATAGTTTCGTAACCTATAAATTTATATACGTGAGTCCAGACGAAGCCACAAATTCCAAGGAGTTTTCACAAAAGTTTTTATCAACTACCAAACAAAGATCAGAAAAACTATTGATTAAAAAAAAATAATAATAAAACGATTCTAATAACAGCTTTCAAATAAAACTTCCAATGCTTTTACAGAGAAAAAGGTAGTAACTCTAAAAATGTACTACATATACTGGAAATTTCAGGCCAGCGTGCCAGCCATGGTGACCAGTATATCTTGAGCACGTGTTGCTATCTGTAGTTTATTCGTAACCAAAATCCACCAAATTCAAAAGTACAAACCAATAATGAAACGACAAAATAGACTAATAGTTTGATAACCATTAATGTTATTGAGAAAAACAATGTAGGATTAAAATGAGATAAGATGTGCCGCGCTACATGAATGAATGTGTCTCCCCCAGTAATAATAATTCTTAATTCATTAAAAACATGTTTTTCATAGAAAATTTGACGTATAATGCGATGACTGCATTAAATAATCGTTAAATTTAGGGACTATAGTTAAAAATCGATTTCAACATGTAAATTGTTGATAACAATATGAAATTGTTTTTAAATTTTGTTGGAAATATTTTCTTTTTAAAATTTACTTTGTTATTTTTAAAATAAAAAAAAATTTACCCTAGCTTGCAAAAAAACCAGAGTTATGAGTGTTTGATAAAAATGAGGAAACTTTAAAATTTTTAAATCTCTTTATTAAAAAAAGAATCATCTTCGAATAGGTATATTTTTTTTCGGTTTAGAGCATATAAAAAAATTTTTAGCCAAATAAAAAATGTGACAGTCAGAACAGTGTTAGGTTTGTAATGGAATTAGCCATATATCTATTAAAACTAAGCTTGCGAGTGAATGCTCGGGTCCTCGGTAGCTTAAGTGGTAGAGCAACTGTCTAGTAAACTGGAGGTTATGTGTTCAATCTACACTCAGGGATAATATATTTCTCATTTTTACTTATTTCTTGACATAGAAGACAGTAACTTTGAATTTTTAATCTTTAGCGTATTCGTTATCAAAATGGGCATGCGTAATTTTAAGAGTGCTAGTATAAGAGTGTCGCCATCCATATATGTCCCAATTGATATGATAATTAACGCATCGAAATTCCTTGTGTATTTTGTAGAGTCACATTAAATTTTTAAGTTATCAAAAAGTATTAGAATCATTTTCCAATGTATTGCAAAGAAACCGGTGTAAGGACTACTTCATCTTTACTTGTAAAGCATATGTAGCCCCTCTTTACGTCCCTTAGTAGCACAAAATTTAAATAATGTGTAAACATTGCCACTTGAACTAAATTTCGCTCTAAAGAATTTCTTTTGGTGTGAATTTACTTGTGTAGTACACTTATTTTAGAATCAGTTTACCTAGCATATCTTCGTTACTGTGTGTATTGAGTAGGTGGAGCCGAAGTCACCACAGTTTTAGATATTTTTGCCTGCACACAGCACGGAGAGCTACAGTCTCTCATGTGTGACGTCAGGTAAGAAAAGAAATATCACTGATGCACACAGATTTTAATTATTTCAGTTTTATTCAATAGCTGACGATTTGCACACAAGATATAAATGTGATCGAGTATGTGTAACAGACTCTCACAATTGGACGGACTGCCAAGGAATGATTATATAGTCGGCTCGGCCGACTCGCTTGACTCCGACCCCCATTATTAGGTGTGAGAGAGTGCACTATACATTGCCTATAATCGTAGAGCGGCGTAGCCCCACAGTACCCCCCCCCCCCTAGTAAACGGCTGGTGTAAAGAAAAATATTGGAGGGTTTTTTATTTTTATCTTATACATTAGATGAATTAGATCAAAGACGCATTACAGCTTCAATGAATAACTTATAATACTAGAAAAAAGAGAAAACAAGATTTTGTTTCAGTTTGCATGAATAATGAGGGGCTTGTTTTATGTTGATTATTTTATACGTATATAAAAAAATAGCTATCTTATAGGTAAGCTTACATGTCGCTAATATTAAATGCGATAATCTTTTATCAGTGTTTATTATGATGCATTTGTAACTCGTTATAACCTATTACGCGTATATATAATTTGCATTAATCTTAGTTTGTACGTTGATAAATCTTTAGCACGTTTATCAAGTATTATAGTAACTTTTTTAATAGTGCTATTGTTTGTACGTTTATAAGTCTTTAAGATTGTAGAACTAGATTTAGCAGACTGATCGTCTAGTGTGGAGTTACAGGCTTGAGTATCATTAAGATTCTCATTTATAGTGTATGTGCGTTTAAGGAACTCGGCATTTATAGTGCGAGAAGCTTCATTTATTTCAGTTTCAAAAACCCGATCTGATATGCGACTTAATATCTTATATGGATCAATATATGGTTTTTTCAGTCCTTTTTTTGTTACATTTTTCATAAAGATATGTAAGCATGTATATAAATCTTTAAAAACAAAAGTGTTGAGGTAAAAATTATGTGTTACAAGAACCGGTTTAATTCTACGCATATATTCACGATACTCCTTCAAAAAAAATTGTGGATCTTGCGAAAAATTATCGTGAGAGAAAAATTCGCCATGCAGTCACAACGGAGTAGCCAACATAAATTCTGCCGGTGATGCGTCTTTGTCCAAGCTATTGCAAACCTTAAGCCTAATAATACGATGGAAAGAGTTCAAGTCCAATCAGAGTCTTTTTGACATTTGAGTGCTACTTTCATTTTTCTATGTCATCTTTTAATTATACCGTTAGCTTGAAAATGGTATGCTGTAGTGCGGATGCGCTTAGTACCGATCAATTCCAGTAACGCAGTAAAGATGCGTGATTCAAATTGTGCGCCATTATCACTGATAAGAAAGCTTAACTATATCAATATGTACATGTTGAAAACGTCCATCTGCTGCTATGAAGTGATCAGGAAAAAACTTTACGTTTCACGTCATTTTTCTTAGTTCGCAATAAATGCAAATTGCACCACGCGGCGATTTCTTTGTGCATATTTGGTTGCGGGTGTACTACATGGGTGCGTTTACCAGATCAGATTTCAGTTTTTTGAAAGCTTTGTCTGCTTCTGGAGTCCAAATTATCTCACGCTTGTCGTTTTTACGAGAGTCGCGAAAATAAACGTTCAACGGCGCTTGAACAGTATCAGTATGTGGCCGGTTTTTGTGATAAAGATTTATTTTGCCTTAGTATTATCTACCATTATACCAGCCTGTCTAAATACTGCAACAACACTCATAAACCATAGCAAAGATTTTGAGGCTATAAGGGTAGGGAGTTTAACACAACTTACGATATCGATTCGATTCTGCAAATTACCATCCACATTACTGTTATTTGCAGGTGGATTGTCGCCACGGGACATAAATTAAATAGATTTAATTTACGCGTTAGTTCATCGATTGAATAAAATACCTGTTTGGACGACTCCTCTTTCCGTATCAAGGACTCTTCTAGTGCTTTAATTGGATCATGTAGATCAATTGGTGCCATTGGTAAAGAAAAGAAAAAAAAACGCTTGAACCCGGACAAGCACCAAGTACATCACTTTCAATAACGGATTTCATATTTACTAAACGCCTCACATGCCGATAACAAAAATCTATTGAGCGCCGTCACTTGAATATATATATTTTCAATTTAGAGTAATGTATTCGATTGTAATTGTGCACACTGATCAATTAAGGGGGCTCCGACGACTACTGCTGAGGTCAAAGACAAACAAAAAATAAAGTTTTGTTTTTTAATAAACAAATGTGTCTGAAAATCATTATAATATTTTTAATAACGTATGAAGTGGGAAAAATGATATTTATGTATGTAGTTTAACTTTGTACGAAAAATTAATTATTGTTTTGACCAGTCTAGTGCATACGAGGGTACACCACCAGACCAGACCACCTGTGTTGGCGTAGTATAGCGATGTAATATATACGTATGTGGTATGTTTATGTCGTGAACAAGTACGTCTGCTACCCACGTGACCTCCTGACCTCCCGGACACTATTTATTTATTTCCATCACAAATATCTCGCTAAAATGGTCCTTTATCCACAATTTTTAATACAGCATATTACAGAGGAAGACTTCATCTACAAAACGTATATATTCAGTCTGCTGGAACTTTTAATTTAGGTTTATTATAAACGAAAACAAATTGTTTTTTACGCTGCCCCATAGGAACACGTGCTAATAGTTACAACTTTGAGCTCGGATTTCTCAAAATTTTGACCCATTCGAAATATAATTTAGACCACCATTAAATTCAGTAGACTTTTATTTACAAGAAATAATATATCTCTGTTTGGGGACTTTCGTGAAGGAGCCCCCTTAAGACACATTACAGAACTAAAATACAACTAAACCTTATTTTACGAGAAAATAAAGCATTCGCGTTGTGGCGATCAACAGAAAAAAAATCGCCCGAACACAGTGAGCCAGATACGGAAAAATCTGTGACTATACCCTAGCAGGTACGTACGTGTATATAATATACCTATATATATACTATTTTATACAGTTATTTGTGTGGGGCATTCAACAAATTCCCCACAGACCCTCCACAGCCCCCCACAGCCCCCCCCACAAATAAGCTGAAATCCGACCGTTTTCATCGGTAATTTGACATTTTCTAACTTTTTTCCTAGACCCCCCGCAGCCCCGCCACACAATTTTGCCTGTTCCTCCACAGACCCCCATCAGCCCGCTACAGGCCTACCACACTATTTTCATACATCATGTCATGTATACTTGTTAAATCATGAAACATTATTACGTGACTTTTAATTAATTACCATAAATATTGCCAATTTATGTATGAAAATTATCGAGTAAAGTTAATTATTTATGTAAATGTCTCTTTCCAAACAATATTTTCTATTTCTGTATTTTTTTCCCTTTCGGCTACAGTAAATGACCTGTTTTTATTTTTGCATATTTGTAAAGCATCATATAATTGACCATGAGAAAATAAGAGTTTTCTTAAATACAAACCTACATTATCGAAACTTTTACCTTCAGATTTGTATTATTGTCATAGCAAACGCCACGAAAATTGGAAATTGTGTACGATACAAATTAAAAGGGTGTTTCCTGTGTTTAATGTTATTCTTGGAATAAAGACTCTATTTCCAATTTTTTCTCTAGTTATTATTTCTCCTTCTACATTATACTGTAATAGTTTTGTGATTCGTAAGCGTGTTCCATTACAGAGTCCATCTAATATACTTAAATTTCTCAGTAACATTACTATTGTACCAATTTTTAGATTTAGTTCATGAGGTGGTAATCCTTTACGAATATTGTTCAACATTTCCACTGGAAAATTTAAATAAATATTATTACTGATTTATCAACCTCTTTAGTACTGGCGTTATGTATACTATAGTAAGTTTTAATCCCTC
>NW_019379805.1:42139-68198 GCF_000648655.2 Copidosoma floridanum | reverse complement strand
ATATACATACGTATAGCTGCTTGTGATTGGCTGAATAAGACAGCAGGAGAGGATCGTCGTTCTCTCTCTAGCTTGCCAAGTGCCAATCACAAGCAGCTGTACGTATGTATATATGTTCTAAACCATTTGTTTACATGCAAGAAATGTTGCGTGATTTTGGCTAGAGGGGGCGCAACCTCTGCATCGGCTCGGAGCGAATAAGAATGATAGTGATGATAAGCAAACGAACGTGAGCGCTGGGAGTCGCTTGACTATATCAGAGGGCGCAGTCCTTAGGACGATACTTATAAAGAATTTATTTCTTTCCAAAATGTGGAACAGCGAGAGAGTTATGTTAAGGTCTATTGAAAAAAAAAAATTAAATCAAATAAAGTAAACAAAAAAAGGTAATTGTAGCTATAATATTAATAATAATAATGATGAGAGTGTGGACGAAAGACAGCGCCAGAAGTCGCTCGACTGTATCAGGGGCGCAGTCCGGAGGACGAGATCCAAAAAGATTTTTTTTGTTCACTTGAATACTATAATAAGGAGTTTTTACGAAATTTTTTTTGTAACTAAACACATGCGGAAGTTAAAATAGAAACTACATTGTAAGACAAGATTTAATGTATAGTAATACTGAAGAAATGCCCCTCTCACGGCAATTTTGTACATGATTGTAAAACAAGGCAAAGGGCATACACAAACAATATTGTTATACACTCGACACACGATGAAAAAAAATTGATTAATTGACAAAGCAAAAATATTGATGTAAAAAAAACAGTGGTTCTTTACAGTTGAATGGAAGGATGAGTGTAAAAGATTAAGCTACATAAACAACACAGACAACAGAATACAACACACACATATGTACACACACACATAAAGTCGAAAACAAGTATGCAGACTCAACACTACATAAATTAAAAAGTCAGCGTCGTTGAGGACAACGACGTCGTGGCCTCGAACGTGTAACATACGATAGTATAGGTAAGACTCTACGCTCTCTCTCCTCAAACCTCATAACGAGGGGTCCTAGGGCCAAGGGAAGGGAAGAGTGAGCAAGGAAAGAGTCTATTCAGGGAGTACACGACGAGCCTTTGTCGGGAACACACGCGCTATCTTTCCTATGATTACAGTATCTTAAATAAAGGTCCTTGAAATTATAAGTGTTGATCATTCTCGCGAAGCACCTCCTTACCAATATTTTCCCTACGTAATGGTGTTATTTGGTTCTGGTAGTCCATAATTTTGACATGACTTTTCTTTAAATTAAAAGATTTTATTAAAATATAATAAAGCATTATTTTGTTTATCGTTTTTTAAATGTTCAATAAAGTTTTTTTAGAGTGATTCCCGAAAAGACTTACCAGAAACGTCTTCAGACTTTAAAAACCATGCGGAAAGTTTCCTCAGTTGATGTGGCAGCATAACGTTACAAGCTTCTTAAAATATTTTCTATATTTTAGAAATGTGTTTAACTCAACCATAAGCAATAGCAGCACATCTTAACGAACTGTATCAACTGTTTCCAAACTTTTAAAAGATTTAGATCCACGCGCCCGATTTCAAATTAATTAAAAAAAAAAAAAAAAAGTTTAGTCTTTACGAGACACTATATTTAGTCATCTGATTGTTAAATTACGTGTAACTCTTTCTTTTCCAACCCAAGTTTTTACTGTCGAATCAAAATAGTAACATTCTAGAGTATTCACGTATCTAATTTTTTGCGAAACTATCTAATTTACTCAATCCAAAATAAGCCGTTAATGCTGTTTCAGAGTTTTCTGTTGCTTTAAGCATTCTTTTTTCTTGAAAAACCATTTTGTGTATATTTTCAATATGTACTGATTAGTCGCCCTCAGTCTCGGCTTCGCCCGAGACTTACTAAATGGAACATCATCGTAAGTTGACATGTAATGTGAAACGTTTTTAGTTAGAAATTTTACATCTATTCCTCACACTTTTCAGAACAAAAATCTTATTATTAAAATGAATTTGTTCGGAATCCATACAGTTGATTTGGTCAAAAACTAAGCTGTAAAAATAAAAAGAAATATAATTACGCTGAAAAGTACCGTGCGTTCCATATGCCATAAAATAATCGTAAGCCATAAAGGTCTAATAATTTGCAGTTTCTCCCATATAATTAACGAAAAGGACTATTTTTTAAAGCAGTAAAGATTTAAAACTCCCAAAAACTAAATATTAAAATAAAAATTATTTTCTCTTATCTCACAACTTTATTATTAGAGCAACAAAGTCCTGGAGCTTTATCTCTACATTTTTTATCGCCACAAAAATACAACTACATATTCTACCTATTTGAAAATCTGGAAAATTTAAGAGATTACTGTAAGGGTACTGATTAAAAAGCTGATCTTTCGCGCAATGGATTCATTATTAAACAATTTTGAGGCAACTGTTTCCATCTCGACAAAGCGTCAGTTTCTTGACGCCTAAAATTGCATTAGATGCAGAAAACTTTTTTCTTTCAAATCGCCCGCTTACGACTTTTGGTATGGTTAAGACTTTTGTGAACCCTAAAGGCTGTTTTTTGTCAACTTTGTTAAGTTCTCATACATATTTTGGCACGGTAGTTCGACGTCCGATGGCCCTAAAAAGGACCGGTCAGTTTTATAAGTAAACTCATTTTTGACTGAAGTTTCCAGCAAACGTAACTGCCTGGATATGTCAGGGTGGTCTTCTCTGGCCTGCTGTTTAAGCCTCAGACTGATGGGAAGAAAAATTACTAAGCCCGAAGCAGTGGAGCTAGTTGTACAGGTCTTTCCTATCGTCTCCTGGTATAACGTCAAAGACGTTGGTGTCTAAAGTACTTTTTTTTGCAGACTCAGTTGTTTTGGTGACTAAGGTGGGGAGATTGGTTCGTGATGCTTGCTCGTTGAAGACGAGCTCGTTGAAGGGTCGTCGGTCGCCGGGGTTTCCAGCTTTGCAACGGACAACTGCGCTTGTGACGACTGCCAAAGATTGACTGACTTGGTTTAATAGTGGCTGTCTTTAGTTAACATAGTCTTTTAGTCAACGAATTGTTTTTGGAAATGGTAGTAAATATGTATTTGTTGGCAAGGTAGATTAAACTTGGGTGGCCCTTAAAAAAACCAATGAGATTGATGGTTGAGTAGGGAACGTAAATACTTATAATGGCCCTGAAAAGGACCAGTGGTGAAACTTCCAGCTATTCCTTACTATTATTCTTGATGACGAATAACTGGCTGTGGGTAGCTTGACGCTTATTCTATGAGTCTCTGTGTACGGAGACCATACAGCAAGGGAGTTACGCCGCTGACCAAAGAATATCTCATCTTCGGGTCGTTCCCCGGATATCAAAGCGCTTATTGTTAGTCGGGAAAGAGGGCCCAAAAGATACCTTTTATGTGGGTATGCCGTTGGGACGGCTACTGAGATGGAAGCCGTTGTGGCTGCCCGTGCTTCTCAGGGCTGTCTTCTCTGACTTGCATTTGTAGTATGAAATTCTCAGACGGCACTAGGCCGGATGGTGGAACGGCCACATAACTCGAAAGTGATGGGGCAGGTTGTGCTCTGACTAGATACGTCTCCTGGTATTCCACCGGAGACCGTGTCGGTTAGAATTTTTTTTTGGTCGTACTCACTAATCCTGGAGGTTCAGGATGGAAGTAAAACTAGGTCTCTTGCTTATTAGAGAAGTGTGCTGTCGGCAACAGGGATATCCAGCTGCACGACTTACATCAACCTTCTCGATGCAGCTCGATGTACTGCCGGTAATCGACTGCGAAAGTTTCCGGGACGCTCCGGCATATCATAACCACACTTATTCAATACTGTTGCAGGTAGCTTCGATTTAATGTCGAAGCCACCAAAAACGTGTTTTTGCAAAACTTCGAGCTTATTTATTGCTATTGTTATAAACTTTTTTTAGATGAAAATTATACTAAAACCATCCAGGAAGTGTCAAGAATCAATATGCAAAATTCAAGCAAAATCGGTTGAGTAGTTTTTGTGGTTATCGGTTACAACGGTTTTAGTGACTGCTTTATGTATTAGTAAGATAAATTTAAAAACAGAATGACTTCGTCCACACTCAAATAGATACTTTAAATAGATGTACAATACTTAACATTTATGTGGTAATTATACTTCGTTAATAAAAATGAATTGTATGGTACTACCATTGAAGTATTAACTAAAAATTTTTGATTACTATTTGTGATTCTATACATGTGATTATCACTTCTATTGTCACTTCTTTTGTAATTTGGGTATCCATTTTTGTAAAAACTGTATGATTAGTGAAGTTTTTTAGAAACTTTTTAGTACAAATTTTTTGATGACTGGTAAGACATGGGCTATCTTTACTATGCGCTCTATGAAGCACACGTTTAAAAACTAATTTTTGTATTTCTGAATCGAGTGAAATTTCCACTGAAATATATTTATCCGTGTCTGTAGTAGTAAATGATTTATTGTTTAGATGCAATGTTACAATCATATGAGAATGAGGTAATCCTCTTTTTTAAAATTCAATGGTTTAAACGCAAGTAATAACTTTTCCGAAAATATTGTGTTTAGTTCTATCTTCTAAAATGAATGTCAATTTAGTAAGAAATAATCCAAAAGTTATATGCGGTATATAATTCGAAGTGGTACCTTTAGGAAAGTTTTTTCAAATTTACTTTATTTATAAAACGGCTTCGGTGATAAAACAATGAGGTTGTCCAAACTTCCGCATTATTGCCATTGTATCTTGATAGTGTTTCTGCATATACCTAGTACAACTGATGTACGTTGTAGGTAAAATAAAAATATTTCCAACTTTATTGATCTCAAAATTTTTAGAGTTATTTGAGGCACTGCGCATTATGTAATCTATTAATCTTTGATAGCATTCAATCCTTAGAATTTTTCGGTTATTGCGAAAAAAATTTATTCTATTGCTTTCTATCATAATATATGCATGCAAAAAAAATTGTTGCGTTAATCTTCCAGCATAGAGTATGGTACTTAAAATTTTACTATTTGGTCGATAAGAAGTGATATAAGTTATATTGAAGCAACGTAAGATTTTCTGCTCTTGTTAAAAATTGTTGTCTATCGTATGTACTCCATTCTACATTTCCTACCGGAAATAATGAAGGAAATATCATTGGATTGACATGCTGTATTCGGCATACAGCATTGATAATGCAACCTATAAAGGTGTTAATAAATCAGATAATAATATTCACATAAGTTTTCCCGTAGAAATTTTAAACAATATTAGTGAAGGCTTGCCACCTTATGAATTTGAATTAATAATAGGTACAATAGTTGCGTTAATTCGAAATTTTTGTACATGAGACGGCTTATGTAACAGTACACGATTTGCGAACTATTAAATTGGTGAAGTATAACGTAGAAGGCAAAATAGTTACGGGAGAACAATTGGTAATAGAGTTTTTATTCCAATAACCATACTAAATACCAAAAATACTAAATTACTACTTTTCATTTTATACAGAAAACAATTCCCATTAGTTGTAGCATTTTCTATGACTATAAACAAGTCTCAAGGTCAAAGTTTTGACAATGTGGGATTTTTCTTGAAAAAACCTTTATTTCCTTATGGTCAATTGTACGTGGCTTTATCGAGATGCAAAATTAAAAATGGATTTTTAGTTTAAATCGAGAGAGAAAACATTTTAGATACTGAAAAAAAGTTTGGAAAGAAATTTTTGATTATAAGTTATAATGTATCTAATAATAACAACATGATTTGAATATTCTTATATGTATAGACAAAATTTATTACTTAATATTACATCCCATTAATGTATATTGTGTTTATCTATTGTACTAATTTCAATATTAATTTAAAACAGAATAGACATAAACATAAGTCTTCGTGATTTAATAGGGCCTCATAAGTTGACTCATGAAATAAATCATCTTAATGCGAAACATTCACGGTTTGTTTTAATGATGAAATAAAAGTAATTTGAATTCATGAATGTATTGGTTTTATTAACACGTATACAATATGATATAATACATTCACATAAAAATTAACATTTTATACATAGTTTATCATAAATGCTAACAAAAAAAAATTTAGCGGACCAAGAACTTTATAATAACAAATGAATTGAAATACTATTGATATGAAGTGGTTTTTAATCGTACCCTTAGCTGTATGAATGGAATGGTTAATAATTATTCGTATATATTAAGTCTACCTATTTGCCATCTGAGCGGTGTGGGAAAATAGATGAAAAAAAGGTTAATTATAAAAAAATCGTGTTCTTATTATTTAACATTTTTCACAGAAGACCATTATTACACTACAAAAATATGTATGACATTATTTTTATGATGTATTTATCTATATTTTTATTGAAAGACTTTGAGTAAAACATGAATGAATAAATAATTTTGTAACTACCAATGTAAATGGTTTGAAATGGTAAAACGTTGCTTGGAATGGCCCACACAGTTAACTATTTGATGTAACATAACTTTATAATTCAATATATAATTGTAATGACGCTTTGCGCAACGACCTTTTACAAATTAATTATGACTCTAAATTTTTTTTTAACAATGAGATGAATCATGTCAATAAGACAGTTTTGTTTTAAAGTAATTTAATAATAAAGCGGATTAAAAACAGTAGATTAATACATATACGATACGTACACGTCTGTATACACTTAAAGGTCCGAGAAAGACTGTATGATCCCTGTCAGATTCCCCAGAAATAGTGTGGGGGGTTACGAAAAAATGCGTGGGGGGTCTATTGCAAGGGGCTGCGGAAGGTTTTGGAAAAACCTGCGATTGTCAAAATGAGGGAGAAAATTACGGGTTCTTACCTTATTTTGTGGGAGAGGGGGTAGTGGGGGCGGTAAAGGGTTAATGGGGGTCTGTAAAGGATTGTATGGAATGTCCCACCGAGATCACTATATAAAATAGGAATTTAAATTCTTATCCTTATTTAAAATTGGGTACAGGGAGTTCTGTCTCTTCGTGGTTATGATATAGCTGAATTTCATAGGTTATTTACTAAAACTTGTTTAATTAGGCAATACCTTCGCGGCCATTATTATTAAAAAATTATGTAAAGTTTGAATGTGTATGTGTATTTGTAGTATGTCATATACATACATGTAAGAGAACACGAATGTTACATTGTTTTAAAATAATGGTGACACAAAAAAAGTAGAATGCACCAAGAACTTTATACTTATAAGTGAATTAAAACATTTCGATGATCATTATATTATGATTTTGAATTTATTATTAATTACTATTAATGCATAGTTAAACATGAATTATATACTCCATTAATATGTATAGAGTCTATCAATTTGCCTCCTATGCAGTATGGGAAAATAAATGAAAATGATCATTTTTAAAACTGAGTAAAATAAAAAATATTGTAAATAGGGGTCATTAATACTAAATTAAAATGGTTGTAAGGGGACAACAAAAATTGTGTGGAGAAGCTGTAAGAGGACAAAAAAATGGTGTTGAGGGGCATTAGGGGGGACAAGTAAAATGATTAGGAGGGACTGTGGTGGGTTTCAGGAAAAAGTGAGAAATATCGTTTTAAAGGTGAAAACAGTCAAATTTTAGCTTATTTGTGAGAGAGGAGGCTGTGGGGAGTCTGCGGGGGGATATGTGTTATGCCCCACACAAATAACTATATAATATAGGGAGTTACATATCTTACTATAGTATATAGTTGTTTAGTGTGGGGCTGTCACATCCCCCCCCCTACGCCTTCCATAGCCCCCCCACAAGAAACTTTTTTATAAATAGCCCCCCCACAAAATAAGGTGAAATTCGGTCGTTTTATACGTGATTTGACATAGTTAAAAATATGTTAATCCCGTATTCAGCCCCCCACGCCCTTTCATGCCCCCCTAAAGCCCACCTACACCATTTTAACGTGCCCAGCATAAGAATAAAATTTATGCACTTGATTGCTCTAAATCCAGTACCTTTTTTTTCTTTGGACTATGTTTTTCTCCAGAGCACAATGTGATGCAATGTCGGCACACAAAAGTGTCGATGGCGTCGATGAAAACACGCTACACCTTGCTCACACCAAGACAGAAGAATCCACTGTACCAAATCAATGCGTAGAAGGTGGCGGCATCAAGGATGAGCACGCTGAGATGGTCGATCGATGAGTTAACCAGATAGTCGAAGGCCCGCAAAAGCTGGCAGTGCAAATTGCACAAAGACGAAGGAGATGCAACTAGTTAGCATGGCCTCGTATATCTTATTAAAAAGAACTAGGTTTTTTTCACTTCATCACAGTAGTCTTCTTTCCCACAGACATATATTACTTTAACTTCTTAAAGTCAGGGTCACCAATTGTAGATATTTTGGCCTGCACACATTACGGAGAGCTACAGACTTTCATATATGACGTCAGGTAGGAGAGGAAATATCACTGGTATACACAGATTTCAATTATTAAAGATGAATTCAGTAATTCACGATTTGCATACAAGATATTAATGCGATCGAAAATATGTAACGGACTCAACGCTCACAATTGGACGGACTGCCAAGGAATGACTACACAGTCGGCTCGGCCAACTCGCTTGACTATACCTTCAACACTGGGTGAGTTATAAATTGCCTATAGCCGTAAAGCGACGTAGACCCTACACAGTGTCTATACTTTAGTTACGCATATATTAGATGTCCGTAAAAGTTGTGACCAAGGAAAATAAGGGAAAAGTAATTTTTATGGTCTGTAAGGGTGCTGACCGTGAATCTAGTATTAATTTTGCGAAAAACAATATATATGCATTTCGTTCAAATATATATTAACAAAGGAAGTTCTTAATTCAAACAATGCATGATAATCATTATTTTGGAGGTTGCTATTAGAAAATTGTTAATTATTTTAAAAAAATCAATTGTTTAACAACTCATATAAANCTTGTAGCAGGCGAGGGTGTACTGGGTGGAGGTGGTCGTCGAGGAACAAAGGTGCTCGGCTTTAGCGGGGTGGTCCGAATCCTCTGGGTGGGTTCACTTCTGTGCTGACCGGTGGAAAGAAGGGTTATACCTTTAAAGAAATCCTCCGGGAACTGGATCGCCACGTCTCGAGTTGCGTTCCAGGGTTGGAACTCAATGGCGGTGACAACTGCATATCCCTGGGTGATACAATCGTCGATTTGTTGGCCCGGGGTCAACTGTCTTCACTCCTAAGTTACAGGGGGGAAGGTCATGAGCACCTAGAACCGAAGATAGGAATTAGGAAGAGGCTTTTGGAGGAAAAAGAAGTTGTGAAAAATTGTCTTATGTTGGTACAGTGATATTTATTGAATATGTACTTTAAGCAATTTGAGTGGCTTAGGAGGTATGCATTACACGTATTTGCATAACTCGGATCGATATCTATCAGTCATCACACAGTCCTTCTTATATACTTTACGTCGCTTTCTAACTTGCGATTTTCGCTAAAGACTAATGGTCGCCACCTGGCGAGCGATAGGTGGTACTATCAAGTACTAGTCGGAANTACTGTAGCTTTAAAAGTAGGAGTGTTCTTTTTTTGAAAATCGTTACAATAGTTTATTTAAATTTCTTTAATACATAGGCAAAGTTTGAAAAAAAAAACACCTGCCAAAAAAAAGTTATTACCAATCAAGCACCCTTCCTGCGTCGCCAAATCAGCTAATGACTGAAAAAAATTATTATAGTTTAAAATCCAAGAGTGCCCTATTTATAACCAATTGATTAAATAATTTATGTTGGTGCCTTAAATAGATAGGCCAAGTTTAAGTAAAATAACACTTGCCAATAAAAAGTTATTAACAAATCAAGCACCCTTCCTACGTCACCAAATCGGCTGACGCCCAAGAAGAATTACTGTAGCGTTAAAATGAGGGGTGTTCTTTTCATGAAAATCGTTTAAATAGTTTTTCTAAATATCTTTAATACATAGGCAAAGCTTAAAAAAAAGAACACTTACCAAAAAAAAGTTAGTAACAAATCAAGCACCCTTCCTACGTAGCCAAATAAGCTGATGACTAAGAAAAATTACTATAGCTTCAAAATTAAAAGTATCCTTTTCGTAAAAATCATTTCAATCGTTTATCTTAGTTTCTTAAATGCATAGAAAAAGTTTTTAAAAAAAAAAAACACTTCTCAAAAAAAAATTATTAACAATTTAAGCGATACTCATACATCACCGAATCGGCTGACGTCCAAGATCAATTACTGTAGCTTTAAAAGTAGGAGTGTTCTTTTTTTGAAAATCGTTACAATAGTTTATTTAAATTTCTTTAATACATAGGCAAAGTTTGAAAAAAAAAACACCTGCCAAAAAAAAGTTATTACCAATCAAGCACCCTTCCTGCGTCGCCAAATCAGCTAATGACTGAAAAAAATTATTATAGTTTAAAATCCAAGAGTGCCCTATTTATAACCAATTGATTAAATAATTTATGTTGGTGCCTTAAATAGATAGGCCAAGTTTAAGTAAAATAACACTTGCCAATAAAAAGTTATTAACAAATCAAGCACCCTTCCTACGTCACCAAATCGGCTGACGCCCAAGAAGAATTACTGTAGCGTTAAAATGAGGGGTGTTCTTTTCATGAAAATCGTTTAAATAGTTTTTCTAAATATCTTTAATACATAGGCAAAGCTTAAAAAAAAGAACACTTACCAAAAAAAAGTTAGTAACAAATCAAGCACCCTTCCTACGTAGCCAAATAAGCTGATGACTAAGAAAAATTACTATAGCTTCAAAATTAAAAGTATCCTTTTCGTAAAAATCATTTCAATCGTTTATCTTAGTTTCTTAAATGCATAGAAAAAGTTTTTAAAAAAAAAAAACACTTCTCAAAAAAAAATTATTAACAATTTAAGCGATACTCATACATCACCGAATCGGCTGACGTCCAAGATCAATTACTGTAGCTTTAAAAGTAGGAGTGTTCTTTTTTTGAAAATCGTTACAATAGTTTATTTAAATTTCTTTAATACATAGGCAAAGTTTGAAAAAAAAAACACCTGCCAAAAAAAAGTTATTACCAATCAAGCACCCTTCCTGCGTCGCCAAATCAGCTAATGACTGAAAAAAATTATTATAGTTTAAAATCCAAGAGTGCCCTATTTATAACCAATTGATTAAATAATTTATGTTGGTGCCTTAAATAGATAGGCCAAGTTTAAGTAAAATAACACTTGCCAATAAAAAGTTATTAACAAATCAAGCACCCTTCCTACGTCACCAAATCGGCTGACGCCCAAGAAGAATTACTGTAGCGTTAAAATGAGGGGTGTTCTTTTCATGAAAATCGTTTAAATAGTTTTTCTAAATATCTTTAATACATAGGCAAAGCTTAAAAAAAAGAACACTTACCAAAAAAAAGTTAGTAACAAATCAAGCACCCTTCCTACGTAGCCAAATAAGCTGATGACTAAGAAAAATTACTATAGCTTCAAAATTAAAAGTATCCTTTTCGTAAAAATCATTTCAATCGTTTATCTTAGTTTCTTAAATGCATAGAAAAAGTTTTTAAAAAAAAAAAACACTTCTCAAAAAAAAATTATTAACAATTTAAGCGATACTCATACATCACCGAATCGGCTGACGTCCAAGATCAATTACTGTAGCTTTAAAAGTAGGAGTGTTCTTTTTTTGAAAATCGTTACAATAGTTTATTTAAATTTCTTTAATACATAGGCAAAGTTTGAAAAAAAAAACACCTGCCAAAAAAAAGTTATTACCAATCAAGCACCCTTCCTGCGTCGCCAAATCAGCTAATGACTGAAAAAAATTATTATAGTTTAAAATCCAAGAGTGCCCTATTTATAACCAATTGATTAAATAATTTATGTTGGTGCCTTAAATAGATAGGCCAAGTTTAAGTAAAATAACACTTGCCAATAAAAAGTTATTAACAAATCAAGCACCCTTCCTACGTCACCAAATCGGCTGACGCCCAAGAAGAATTACTGTAGCGTTAAAATGAGGGGTGTTCTTTTCATGAAAATCGTTTAAATAGTTTTTCTAAATATCTTTAATACATAGGCAAAGCTTAAAAAAAAGAACACTTACCAAAAAAAAGTTAGTAACAAATCAAGCACCCTTCCTACGTAGCCAAATAAGCTGATGACTAAGAAAAATTACTATAGCTTCAAAATTAAAAGTATCCTTTTCGTAAAAATCATTTCAATCGTTTATCTTAGTTTCTTAAATGCATAGAAAAAGTTTTTAAAAAAAAAAAACACTTCTCAAAAAAAAATTATTAACAATTTAAGCGATACTCATACATCACCGAATCGGCTGACGTCCAAGATCAATTACTGTAGCTTTAAAAGTAGGAGTGTTCTTTTTTTGAAAATCGTTACAATAGTTTATTTAAATTTCTTTAATACATAGGCAAAGTTTGAAAAAAAAAACACCTGCCAAAAAAAAGTTATTACCAATCAAGCACCCTTCCTGCGTCGCCAAATCAGCTAATGACTGAAAAAAATTATTATAGTTTAAAATCCAAGAGTGCCCTATTTATAACCAATTGATTAAATAATTTATGTTGGTGCCTTAAATAGATAGGCCAAGTTTAAGTAAAATAACACTTGCCAATAAAAAGTTATTAACAAATCAAGCACCCTTCCTACGTCACCAAATCGGCTGACGCCCAAGAAGAATTACTGTAGAGTCGACCTGTCATACAACCCTAACAATAACATAAATATGCTAAGAAACCGGATTCTTAATCTGGAGTACAAGAAAATATCACGAAAGAATGATTTCTTCTAAACAAAATTCACTTGAAGACATTATTACACTTTTATTGGGCTTCGTCCTAGTACGCGTGCGTTAACGCCTCGCCAGCTCGGCTTATTGCAATACGTAATGATTAAGATCTGGTCATCAGCCTGGATAAGTCATATACTATTACAAATGATATGAATTATAAGGTTTAAGACTTGCGTTTACAATTATTTAACATTTCATTGATTTTCTTGACTTCACTTACTTTAATGATCGTTAGTTAGCCGCTGCTTGCTCGCACGCAGTCGCAAGATCTTACAAGGTTGACCGCAACGATGATACTAATCATACACGAGAGTACTCGTGGAGATGGAAATAATTAGGCTGCTGCTTTTAACGTCGGAACCCAAGTCGACAGTCCTTTCTTGTTCCTCTTTGATTCACTTTTTAGGCAAGTCTACGGTGTCCTGTTGTACTCTAGCTTTTCTTACACTACCAAACTAAGTCTTACATTTGGTTCAAATGCACGCTTATAACACGCAGCTCAGTCACCAAACTAGGTTTTACGTTTGCTTAAAAGACACAGCAGAACTCACTAACTTGCTTTTAGAGTTATTTTAAAGAACTCGATAAAAGAGAAAAGGCAAATATTAGTATGAGCAAGGAGTTTTTATACTTCTGATTTTATGGAGGACTTGTCAGGTTGGGGGTCTGAACTACCAATCAGAGCTTGGCCCAATTACTCTTGATGTACACAAGCACTGTTGTGGTGCAATATTTATGCAGTAATTGATGGTTAAAATTGATGATGTCTTGGATTCTACATTAAGTCAAAGTTGCTATCATATTTGTGTACAATATTTCTTATGGATATACGCAGTAAAGAATATTAAAATTGTTGATGAGTCTCATTTTTGGATGAGGAAGTGCGAAATAATGTAGTAAAATAAGCGCTGTATAAAATTGTTGAGATTGCACGCGTAGTTCGTGTTTTTTAACGGTAGCTTCTTTCAAAAAAAGTAAACTATGCGTCAAGCGATTGCAGAAGATATGATTATATGATGTATCATATGATTAGATAATATGCTCGATGTTAGAATATCGCTAAGCATTTGCTTTTTTTTGTAATTTTAGAAAAAAACTCTTTGTATCGAAGTGATGAGTATTAAATATATAACATGGGATGTCATACGCCTTCTTTTAGTTAATTGCCAACCATAAGAATGAGTCTGAAGCTAGCCGCTTACTCAGAGCCACCGATTTACGATTTACAGAGGTTCTCAACCCGAATACCAAACATCAAGAATCACCCTAATAAACCAGTTCACAGTTCACAAGGCCATAAAAACAGAGTATATAACATGTATGTACACAGAAGAAGCACACCCGATCAGAAACCTTAGTGGAGTTCTGATGGGGTCCACACTAGGCTGCCAAATTAACCACATGTAGTCCTAGAATGGCATCGTCACGGGGCGTAGATGTGATCCTCTCTAGTGTGCCATAATAGGAAAGAAAGTTTACCTAACCCTTTTTGTTTTTTGTGTAGGTACATCATTACATTTAATACAATTATCATCAAAGCATGTGCCTGATTTACCATCCGTGCTATGCAGATTATGGAGTTTATCGGCCGTGCAGATAAGGAAGAATTGAATTACGGTCACATATATTTAACCCAAACACAGAAATATATAATGTTTTCAACAGTTTTATCTAGGTTATTGGGGCAGCCTACGATGGACCATCAGTTCGCCCGTGACGCGCCTAATGGGGTATCAACTAGGCAGCCTAAGGGGGACCCCATTAACTAAGGTGGCAAACTCATAAAATTTCTGATCGGGCAAACGTAACCTAATATATAGTTATCTGAAAAAAGAAATGCTTCTAATACGAGTTCTTATAAGAGATAGTGCCACTTTAACAGTGCATATTGCGATCTAAAGCAGTTATTTAAACAAAAATATTTTCTAGAGTTCTTTGCTCCCTCTACAACTAAATGTATACACTAAATTACAGAACAGTTTAAAAAAAAACACTTTAAAAACAGGTTTGAAAAATCAAGCAGCCTTCCTGCGTTGCTAAATCAGCTGATGACTAAAAATGATCGCAGTTTGAAAACTGAGAATGCCCTATTCATTAAAAAATCGTTTGAATAATTTATTGGTGTCTTAAATACATCGGCAAAGTTTAAGTAAAATAACACTTCCCAATAAAAAGTTATAAACAAATCAAGCACCCTTCTTACGTCACTCAATCGGCTGACATCCAAGAAAATTACTGTAGCTTTGAAAGTAGGGGTGTTCTTTTTCTAAAAGGCGTTTTGATAGTTTATCTTAGTGTTTTAAGCGCATAGCTAAAGTTTAAGATAAAGAGCACTTGCCAAAAGAAAGTTATTAATAAATCAAGCACCCTTCCTACGTAGCCGAATAAGCTGATGATTAAGAAAAATTACTATAGCTTTAAAATTAAAAGTGTCCTTTTCGTAAAAATCATTTCAATCGTTTATCTTAGTTTCTTAAATGCATAGAAAAAGTTTAAAAAAAAACACTTCTTAAAAAAAAATTATTAACAATTTAAGCGGTACTTATAAGTCACCAAATCGGCTGACGTCAAAAGTAAATTACTGTAGCTTTGAAAGTAGGGGTGTTTTTTTTCTGAAAATCGTTACAATAGTTTATTTCAGTGTTTTAAATGCATAGGCAAAGTTTCAAAAAAAAACACTTCTAAAAATAAAGTTATTAACAATTTGAGCGGCACGTATGAGTCACCGAATCAGCTGACATCCGAGAAAAATTACTGAATCCTTGAAATAAGGGGTATTTTTTTATGAAAATCTTTCAAATAGTTATTCTGAATGTCTTTAATACATATATAAAGTTTTAAATTAAGAAAATTTCATTAAAATAAATTATCAACAATTTAAGCGGTTTAAGGTATATTCTAGATATTCATAGGACTCAAACAATGTGAGTAATTTTTATTAGTAATTTTTGATTATGATTGATCTTATTGTACAATTAGTTGTGATAATTAATTTTGTTTGACAGACCGTGAATATTTTTATCTTGGTTTACGTTATCCTATGTATAATATATAAGCCGAAATAAAAACTTGTGTACTAATAAAAGTGTTAAACTAAAACAGCATTTATTACGACACAACTTTAGCATGCTTCTTATTTTTAAAAAAAGTTGACAACTACAATGCTGATTTTGAAGTTCAAAAAATGTAGGTTCTCTNAATCGTTTATCTTAGTTTCTTAAATGCATAGAAAAAGTTTTTAAAAAAAAAAAACACTTCTCAAAAAAAAATTATTAACAATTTAAGCGATACTCATACATCACCGAATCGGCTGACGTCCAAGATCAATTACTGTAGCTTTAAAAGTAGGAGTGTTCTTTTTTTGAAAATCGTTACAATAGTTTATTTAAATTTCTTTAATACATAGGCAAAGTTTGAAAAAAAAAACACCTGCCAAAAAAAAGTTATTACCAATCAAGCACCCTTCCTGCGTCGCCAAATCAGCTAATGACTGAAAAAAATTATTATAGTTTAAAATCCAAGAGTGCCCTATTTATAACCAATTGATTAAATAATTTATGTTGGTGCCTTAAATAGATAGGCCAAGTTTAAGTAAAATAACACTTGCCAATAAAAAGTTATTAACAAATCAAGCACCCTTCCTACGTCACCAAATCGGCTGACGCCCAAGAAGAATTACTGTAGCGTTAAAATGAGGGGTGTTCTTTTCATGAAAATCGTTTAAATAGTTTTTCTAAATATCTTTAATACATAGGCAAAGCTTAAAAAAAAGAACACTTACCAAAAAAAAGTTAGTAACAAATCAAGCACCCTTCCTACGTAGCCAAATAAGCTGATGACTAAGAAAAATTACTATAGCTTCAAAATTAAAAGTATCCTTTTCGTAAAAATCATTTCAATCGTTTATCTTAGTTTCTTAAATGCATAGAAAAAGTTTAAAAAAAAACACTTCTTAAAAAAAAATTATTAACAATTTAAGCGGTACTTATAAGTCACCAAATCGGCTGACGTCAAAAGTAAATTACTGTAGCTTTGAAAGTAGGGGTGTTTTTTTTCTGAAAATCGTTACAATAGTTTATTTCAGTGTTTTAAATGCATAGGCAAAGTTTCAAAAAAAAACACTTCTAAAAATAAAGTTATTAACAATTTGAGCGGCACGTATGAGTCACCGAATCAGCTGACATCCGAGAAAAATTACTGAATCCTTGAAATAAGGGGTATTTTTTTATGAAAATCTTTCAAATAGTTATTCTGAATGTCTTTAATACATATATAAAGTTTTAAATTAAGAAAATTTCATTAAAATAAATTATCAACAATTTAAGCGGTTTAAGGTATATTCTAGATATTCATAGGACTCAAACAATGTGAGTAATTTTTATTAGTAATTTTTGATTATGATTGATCTTATTGTACAATTAGTTGTGATAATTAATTTTGTTTGACAGACCGTGAATATTTTTATCTTGGTTTACGTTATCCTATGTATAATATATAAGCCGAAATAAAAACTTGTGTACTAATAAAAGTGTTAAACTAAAACAGCATTTATTACGACACAACTTTAGCATGCTTCTTATTTTTAAAAAAAGTTGACAACTACAATGCTGATTTTGAAGTTCAAAAAATGTAGGTTCTCTTATTAAAAATTATTTTTGATTTTTTATTTTTCGAGGTATACTGTTTGTGTTTAATAAAAAAACATGAAGTGTAGTTTCAAAATTCTTTCTTCTATTTACGTAAATAAAATCTGGAAAGAAGTATGAAAAAAATTCATTTTATTTCTTATTAACAGTTTTTTTAAGCAACATACATTATACTGACGTATAATTATAATTTTAATACAATAATTAAATTAATGATTTCAAACATGCTACATAATTGAATAGACTGATACTACCCACTAGCGGTTTAGTTGAAATTTTAATTTTGCTCACATCAACAACTTGGAATTTTTTCCTCGTATTTTTTTTTTCATTTTCGTCTACATGCTCTAACACGTCTAATTCAATATTTGATTCTCTTGCTTTATTAATTGTATGGTAAATCCACTCACCTGCATGAAGCATATCTTCTTCCGCAAATTTTACATATTGATTAGTCATTAAGATGTAACCCCAAACACAAACATGCACTCTACAATTATTCGCCCCTCCAAAATTATGTGTTTGTAAAGGAACATTACAAGGGTAGTCAATGGTCCACTCTTCCCAATTGAATTGTACTTTGGTTAAAAAAATACTCTGAATAAAACCACACAGTCTAGTATATACGACACTACTGTTCCTGCCATGCAAAGAGTCGAAAACAATGATACATTTTAGTGAAAAGATGACTACGATCAAAGTCCAGTGTCCCTTTTCACACTTTGGCATTATTCATACTTTGCATGTCCATGGCTTTTTCTTCAGAGCCCACTTAACGCAGCCATTGCACTCTAAATTGCTAAGCAATGAAATGAAAAAGGGTGACTGGAAAAGCAAAAATTCTTTATCTTGTACTATATTGCTTATTATTTTTAAGGAAGCGTTGATGACGTTGTCGTCCAGCATTTGGCCTCGTTGCAGCAACTGTATAGTATTTTTATCGATTAAAAATTCAGAAATATAAAAGCGTTTGAAACTATTAAACTACATGCTACTCAAATCATCATTTTAAAACTCACTTCAAGGATTCCATATACTCGTTTCGTTTTGTGCAGGAAAATCATAATTCTTAATGTTTTCTGAATCAATTTTAATTGCCTCGAAACTTTTTTTTCTGTGTTATAAGTAATTTTAGAATTTTCCCATTCATAACAATCTTCCTCAAAAATTTTAAAGCCAGCCTTAAATGGAATGTACTCTTTTCTTTTCCAAGATTCTTCGCATAAATCGAAATTAATCTCATATCAATTAATCTTGGATTTTGTCATGTTTTTCTGGTAAGTCATTCTCACTGCATTCAGATAAGGTGCCGTCATTTTTTTTTCACAAGTAGCAAATGTATGAATAGAAGTATTTGAAGTTTTTTTTTTCTTTTTTTTTTTACTATTTCTTTGAAGTTTTTTAGTAGGTTCGTATTCGGTATCACTTAATGATAAATCATTTTTTTCGACACTCTCCCATTTTCTTCTTTTTTTGATTTTTCTGTTGGCAGGATGTCAGTCGATTATGATTTCGTTGGACTAATCTTATGGCAACATTATCTTTTAATTGATCTATAGCTCTTGGTATAACTTGCTTAGTTTCACTAGAAAAAACAAATTTTTCAAATGTTTTATTCCAACTTTCTACTGCAGCATTGTAATTTCTTCGAATTCCAAAATTTTTAATCAAAACTGCAGACCATAATGGGTAGTAAGGAAGAAGTTCCTTCCATATCGAGTGAATAATAAAAAATTCTTGTTTCTGATTTAGGGGGGTTGCGCAAAAACAGATCCGGTAGCATCAAAATATAAGCCAAATTTTCTTTTTTTTGCAGTATCAACAAGCAATAAAATCTGTTGTTCCATAAAGAGAGTCACATTGAATGTGGGGTAGATAGTATAACCTTGTATGAAACCGTTTATACACTTGCCATTTAAAGTTACATCTTCTTCAAATTTGTTTTTCAACTTAATTAAAAATATATACAAATCTTTATCTCGATCATTTCTTTTCTTCCATTTAAAATTTTATGTTATGCAAAATTTGTGCTGATGATGCATCATTCCAATTCCCACAAACGAGTACGTCTTCAGGTAGGTTAGCCAACATTCTACCTGCTAAAACATTTGCGTGGGTGCATTGCAATTTTTTAGCTGTATTAATTCTTTGGTCACCTTTTGTGAATCGACGCTCACATACATCTGCTGAATGATTATAGGCACCATTATACTTAATATGCACAATGTTCTCACTATTAAGCGAGATAGGCTCTAAGATTTCGAATCGAAATTTATAACAATTTTCAAATTTACAGTGAGCGTCTGCAACTAAAAATTGTTTTTTGTGTTTGCGCGACACTCCTCGCAGTTTATGTCTCTCTATAGATACAATACATTTTCTCTCAATAGTCGCAAAAATTTTTTAAAATTCTGTAGTCCATCTACTTTCAAACCTAGCATCACTCTTCCAAAATTATATTAAAAACTCTTTTGTTAATTGGAACGAAAGCTCTTCACGAGTATTTAACAATGAATTATCAAGCTCAATACTATCATCAAGATCAGAGAAGCTGTCACTCGTGTTATCATTATTATCAACTTTATCACTATTTTTAAAGTTACTGGTATGACTTGTTGCTGCAACATTTTTCGTACGAAAATCCTTATCATACTCAGATGTAAATAGCGTTGTGTCCTGAAATTTTGTCTGCATGACATTTTTAGTCTCATATGTTAGAGAGCCGACTAGAGAAACACATTCATTTGGCTTGTTTTTATTCACTACGTCTGTTTCAATACTGCTACTAAAATCAAAGTTATCTTTAGACACTTCTATGTTAGTCAATTTTTGTATTATTTTGTTTTTATTTAATTTAAATTTTAAAAATTTAGTTTTTTTATCCATATCGAAGTTCAAATTATTTTTTATCACATCTTAAACTTAATCATTTCGTTGATGAATTTGACGATTACTATCAAAAATATTAAATTTTTTTACTATACTAAGTAATTTTTCTTCGGTAACTTTCATGACGAATTAACAAAAAAATGTAAGTTAGCACTTGCATGTATCATTACAGTAATATAATACTTTACTTCATGAAATGTATAAACAATACTGGATGTAGAAATATGGCAGCAACAAGTTTATAGCAATAAGTTCAATGAAAGACGAAATTCTCCAAATAATCCAACACTTGTTTAACACAACGTAAGACAATAAGAGGAAGAAAAACGTACGTTTGAAACATAATAACCATGATTGTAAAGCCGCTATTTATTGTGCGCTACTTCTGCGCACCCTGTGTGCAAAGTCGCACTTGCCAGGAATCAAATTGTGGTCTGCCGCGTTCCAACCCACAACCTAGCCGGCTGAGCCACCGCACGCTCGACTATATATTTAAACACCGGTGGTAGATGAGAGAAGCAAGCAAAAAAATAAGGCCATACAGTCGCACCAGTGTAAGCGTAGTTTAAATACACGTTTACGAGAGCCTCAACATACGGTAGTAGTCCACTCGTTGAATCATGTCGAATGCTCGGTAAAAGACGGAGCCAACTCAGAAAAGAGAGTTATTTCGAATTTTTGTTGAAAAATGAGTCAAGTAAAATTTTCGTTAAAAAAGCAAACAACTCTGATGCAGGATAAGAAAGTAGTCCACAAGCAAGGAATTTTTTTTCACAAAGTATTGTCATGACAGGACTGACATTTACATTTAAGGTATACACATTTAATGGAAAAGATTATTTTTTAATCATGCAATGTCACAAAAAAATAATTAATGTTGTTGTAATAGCACACTACAATCATTTCATTATGTGGTCAATTAGTCTGCTGCGATCATAAGTAGAAAACGATATTTTATATAATTAAGAAAAATTTGATTTTGGTACAATGCTCCCAAACAACAAATGTTGTGAAGTATGATTTTATGAGTATGATTTTATGATTTTAAGTGCGAAATATGATTTATTTATTATTGTATGATTTTTTAATACTTACTGCTTGTATGAATAAGTTTATTATTTTTCTTACAAATGGCAGATCCTTTATTTATTACAGTTGGAGCAGATTCTAAAAAAATAAAGTTTTAACATAGCAAATTATTGGAAAATAATTAAGAAGTCTGAATGGTAAAATAAATAGATAATTAATAAACCTATTTTTTTCTCCATGTTCAAAGAATTGGATACAGTCAGATCCATAATAAATTCACAATTGTTTTCAATACTTTGCATTGGAGCGATTGAACTTACATTATCTGTCGTTGACTCTATCGTATTTGGATCGTATATAATATCAAGATCTTGTAGTGAGTAGTGATCGGGATTCTTTGAATCGATAACTGCACTATTCTTATCATTTGGTAAAACATCCAGGTTGATAAATTCATGGAGTGAGTTACTTTTCAATTCATTTTTATTGGTGATAGTGAATTTATCGTTAGAATAGGTGAAGGTTCCAGTGTCTCAGGAGGAAGTTCTTGAATTATCACCTTATGATTATTTAACGTTTTGATATTATTAATAACAGGCTTTGAACTTGATTTATATTTTAAATTAAAAATAATACTAATATCAAAAATGATACAATGTAAGTAACATTACTTATAAAAAAAGTAATAATAAAATAATAAAAATAGAAATTGTAAATAGAAAAGATAATAATAATTGTGACTAGAATTTAAAAATGAAAGTAATTTTGAATATAAAATTGAAAATACAACATATGAATGAGCTTTTTAAAAATTTTGTAAATATAAATCGTGTAAATAAAAGATAATTAAATGGTAAAATAAAAATAATTAAAGAAAAATTATTATTGTTATTTATGACAACTAAACGAAAAAAATCATAAATAAAATACCAAAAATTGCTCTTGTAAGTAAAAATCATTAAAATTGAACAATTTTGTCGTAGTAAAGTAAGTATCAAAATAAAATAATTTCAAATGAATAACAATTCAATGTAAGTAATAATAAAAATAATGAGAACCACTAACATTATTCTTTTTTCTCAGCCACTATTTAAATAATCCTCTGTTTTCTATGTCACCTTCCCATACTGCTGTAACTTCGCATGCTAAAAATTTATTTAATAAATCTGAATCTAGGTCTTTCTCGAATTCAAACAAAAACTGATCCCTTGGCAACTGTGAATCTGATTTTAGATTTGTACCAGTCAATGAGTTCTCATCTTCGTTAGTGTTTGATTTTTTCTTCCCTTATGTTTAGAACGTTGTAATTATGTCAGGATTGAATGGATAAAGTCCAGTGGCTTTAAAACTATTTATAATAGTATTTTTCTCATCTGGCATACAATCTAAGGCATCCTTTAAAACAATAGCGAATTCATCTTTCTCTAATTTCATTTTTTCATGTTGAGCTAACCATCGGGTAACAGTTTTTTTCCATGTATCCTTAAAGGGATGAAAAAAACCTATGTCTAATGGCTGCATAATGTGTGTTGAGTTGGGAAAGAGTGAGATCAATTCAATATTTTTTGCTCTGAAAAATGAAACAAGTGGCATCGTCATGTGACACGAATGTCCATCAAAATATATTATAACAGGAAAGTTAACGCCACTCTCCAACAACCAAGGATAAAAAACATTTGTAATGTACTTAAAAAATGTTACAGAAGTCATCCGTCCAGATTCAGAGACTCCAATCCCCCAACCTTTTGGATAATTTTCTGCTATTTTTGTGGGCACTTTTTCTTTGTATTTATAGAGAATCATTGGAAGAGCACGAGTACCGTTAGCAGAATACATAAAAAGGACAGTTAGACACTCCTTTTCATGTCCACCAACGACTTTGTATACAGTGCGAGCACCCTTCTCTGACAAAACCTTCTGTGATTGTGGGCACAGCTGTATGCTACTCTCATCACAATTGAATATTTAAGAACTTTCAAGATTCAACAGACTTTTACCTGACAAATATGTTTATATACCAGCAAACCAGTCCCTAATATCAGCTTCAGTCACTGAAGCCCTGTCCAAAGTTAAATTTTGAGGTGTTCTTGTGGACAAATCAGGATGTCGGTTGAGAAATCCCTCATACCAATGACGACTTGGCCTGTCATCTTTAAATGCAGTTTTGTTTTTAAACTTTTTACATACATCTGTACAGAATCCAGAAGTTGTACTTTTGTGATTGGTGCTCCTGTTGCAGCCCGGTATTTGATCCATGTACTTATGTCTTTCTCATCTACTTCTGACATAGTTGGAGGACTACTTTTACATGACAGCTTCTCTGGATTCTTGATTTTTCTGAAGAGAGCAGTTATTAGGACCCCAAACTTTTCTGCTGTCTGCTTAAACGAGGTTTTTTTTCCAACACACTCAATAGCTCTGCGTAAATTTTCTGCAGAGTACTTTTTCCTTTTCACTTTACCTTTTTTTGTATTTGGAATGTTTTTTTTAACTCTTGACTTACTATCTTGTTTGACTTTTCTCTTTTTTTTTTGGCATTCTTTATCACTTGATTTTTTCTTTTTTTGGCTTGGAATTATACTAGTTTTCAATTTTACTTGTTAGCACCAATCTATGAATAAAGATTTACCATGAATCTAATATTTTTATAACAATCATCAAAATTGTGTTGTAAATTTTTGTTATTGTTTAGAGGTTAGAATTACTCACGAATAAAAGATTAACCATTAAAGATGTAGGACGTACTTCTGCATACAAATAACTATTCAACTTGAGACTGCAATACATACGGAATAATTTTTGACTAAAAGGTATGCACCAGATAAACAATTTAACACATCTTTTGCATTGTAAATTACAATAAAAGTCAATCGACTATACTATGTGCTTCATTTCATAAATACGTACATTAGCTGTTAAGCAGCCTTGTTCGTATTATGAAATTTTTGCAACTCATTTTCATAAATACGGCATCGGCACCAAATGGATGTCCACTATTTGGAATCCTTACTTTTGAAATAAAAAAATCATTTGGCTATTATTCTTAAATTCAAGAGTAATCTTTAAAGGCTCATCAAGTTTTTTCAAGTACTTTTACATATTACAATTTTACTAAAGTTTCAGAAACATTAAGAATAAAAGAGTCATTTGTAGCGTCTACTTCGACTTAAAAAGCATACAGTTCAATAAAATTATACATCAGTGAAATTATAATTTTTTTTATCCCACTTAGAATTAGCTCACATGATTAATATAATATTTCTACAGTGTTATTATGTCACACCTTTCAGTCATATTTTTTATTTTGCTTTCCAAACTAAGAGCTATTAGATATTTATTTATTTATTTCTGATTTTCATAATAGGGACATAATCCACGAATACGTACTTTTACCTTAATTTTTCGCAGTCATCAGCTTATTTGGCTACATAAAAAGTGTGCTGGATTGATTAACGATTTTTTTTTTAATTTTTTTTATTTGACACTTTGCCTGTGTATTAAAGACATTTCGATGAACTATTAAAACGATTTTGATGAAAAAACACCCCTCATTTAAAAAATACAGTAATTTTTCTCGAATGTCAGCTGATTCGCTGACTCATAAGTGCCGCTCAAATTGTTAATAACTTTTTCTCGTCAAGTGTTCTTTTTTTAAAACTTTGCCAATGCGTTTGAAACACTAAGATAAACTATTGTAACAATTTTCAGAAACAAAACACCCCACTTTCAAAGCTACAGTAATTAATCGTGGACGTCAGCCGATTCGGTGACGTGTAAGTTCCACTTTAATTGTTAACATTTTTTTTTAAGTGTGTTTTTTTTTAAACATTGCTTATGCGTTGAAGACACTAAGATAAACCATTGTAATGATTTTTATGAAAAGAACGCTCTTACTTTCAAAGCTATAGTAATTTTTCTCAGTCATCAGCTTATTTGGCTACGTAGAAAGGGTGCTGGATTTGTTGATAACGTTTTTTTGTAACGCGATCTTTTCTATGAACTTTGCCTATGGGTTTAAAACATGAAGGTTAACAATGAAAACGATTTTTATAAAAAAAACATTCTTAGTTCCAAAGCTACAGTAATTTTTCTCAGTCATCAGCTTATTTGGCTACGGAGGAAGAGTGCTTAAATTGTTAATAACTTTTTTTCGTCAAGTGTTCTTGTTTTAAGACTTTGGCTATGCATTTTAAACACTAAGATAAACATTTGAAATGATTTTTATGAAGAGAACACTTCTCATTTCAACACTACAGTAATTCTTCTTGGACGTTAGCCGATTTGGTAACGTAGGAAGGGTGCTTGATTTGTTCATAACTTTTTATTGGCAAGTGTTATTTTACTCAAATTTTGCCTATGTATTTAAGACACCAACATAAATTATTTAATTGATTTCTTATAAATAGGGCACTCTTAGTTTTCAAACAACAATAATTTTTTTTAGCCATCAGCTGATTTGGCAACGCAGGAAGGGTGCTTGATTTGTTAATAACTTTTTTTTTGGCAAGTGTTCTTTTTTTCGATCTTTGCCTATGTATTAAAGACACTTAGATAAACAATTGTAACAATTTTCAGGAAAAGAACACTCCTACTTTCAAAGCTACAGTAATTTATCGTGGACGTCAGCCGATTCGGTGATGTATGAGTATCGCTTAAATTGTTAATAATTTTTTTTGAGAAGTGTTTTTTTTTTTTTTTTTTTTTTTTTTTTTTTTTTTTTTTTTTTTTTTAAGTTTTT
>NW_019379805.1:4646-21872 GCF_000648655.2 Copidosoma floridanum | reverse complement strand
TTCTGCAGAGTACATATATATAGGTATAACTACTCTTGAACTTAGGAGCGTACCGTAACAGTTCATCAATTAGGGCACCATAAAACTTTTTTGTTTTTTTATATTAACTCACTAAAGTAACAGATAAAATGTAGAATATGGCTTACAACAGTCTCTACGATAATTTTATACCATATTTCAAAGAAAATAATGATTAATTTTTAGTCTCCCCATTTTGATACGGCACTAGGCGCTGGAGCCACCTTAAGCGAAAGCTTAGGCTCGAATAGTACGTTGCGCCGACGTAACATATGTTTTATGTGTAATTTCGCCAACGAAATATTTTTTGTGTATTTTTATTAGTCTGTAGCATTTAGATAAGTCTTTTTCATGAATACCTTTATCAAAATTATTTAATTCATTAAAAATACCATACTGATCCTATATGCTTACAAAATTTTTAGTCACTTCAATCAGTTGCTTTTAAAGATTATTTTCTAGCTGTGTATAATATTTATTATCACTTAACAATTCTTCTACTTTATTAACATAAGTTTCTTTGTCAATGACAACAGTGACATTAATTTTGTCTGCTTTAGTAATTAAAATGTGTTTATTATTTTTAAGAAAGGCTCGTGTCCACTTTACGTTGTCTTGGAGAATTCTATTATTTAAAGAAAGGCAAGTAGATATATTATGTCTATTGTTACTAATAATGTTAAAAAGCGCCTTTTTTCCGAAATGTGAAGTATAAATTACTTCGATACTAATATTAATAGACAACAAGACACAGAGAAATTAAAAAGTTGTTATAAGCCTCTCGTTAAGTCAATAAGGAAAGGGGACTAACTTGATATACATGATTTGAGGACCCCTTTTAATTATACGATTAGTAAAACATAAGCTGTTTATGTACGTCTCACAAGGAACTGCTTACGATTCTTATTTGATTTCATTACGTGCGTGTACTATGTCATTTGTGTATGTGCAGGGTATCAATGCAACTAAACTTGAAACTCTGACTACATTATGATCTTACATCCCTTTCGTAAGAGTCAGTGGTATGTTATAAGTTTAACTTAATTTGTGTTTATTGTATTTTACCAAAATTTGTATTGTAAAGAATTTTTGTTACTTATAGATTTTTGTACCTGATGAGGGCCGGGACATTGTCCAAACGGCCAAAACGTCGTTTTGTTTTTTAATAAATACAAAATATGACAGTACCACCATTGGACGTTATTTTTTAATTATTAACCAACTGTCATTAAACGTCTTATGAGAAAATAAAATTTTATAACTGAATACCATCGTTTTCCAGATCTAATACCTTTTTGGCTTTGAGAAGTTTTAAAAGATACACGTTACCAAGAACCATCGACGACTAGACAAAATATGATTGACAGAATTACATGAGTAATTACAGACGTAACTTCTTAAGTGATAAAAAACGCTTGTCAATCACTTCAAAAAAGAATAAACTTTCGGATCATAGTAAGAAAAGGGAATTTTGAGGGGTTACTGTGATTTTTAATTAGCATTATTAACGTTTTTATTAATTGAAGTGTTTGTACAATCATATAGTCAAAAATGTAGGCAAAATTATATGCATATTTAAAACGATGTATTAAGAAACTGTTCAGTCTTGTGTTATTTATCGCACAATCAGCGTAAGCTAACAGCAGATGTTGCACCTCTTGATGCACATATACTTTTCAGGCACTAGACCTGCAATCGCGCTAACAGTGATAAGACTACGTAAACCACGTGCATGCAGTCAGCTGGGCTGAGCAGCTCCAATCGGCACTGGCTGTGGCCAACTATTACGGCAGCGCGAGCCTGAGATTAGGGCAGTAGCTGGCCTTGAGGTTCTCTCTGTGGTGACGCAGCCCCGAGCTCTGGCGCACACCCGGCTACGAGAACTATCGTTATCGTTCCAAGGTGGGGGTCCTCGAGGGTGCCTACGTCATTTCTCGCCTCAATATCGAGGACTTGGACGCGAGTTCTACCTCGACTCCTCTTTTCCTCGCATTCCCACGCACTATACTATGGTGGAGTATGCACTTTGTTACAATTACTCCTAAATAGGTTTTAAATAAAAATATTTCTACAAGTTAAGTGTATAAGTACAATAATAAAAAAGTTATTTAACGCTACTCTCAGGTTGTTGAAACAGAAAATGTTTAAGGTTTCAAAAAAATCAATAAATCTTATATCGTTTATTGACCTGCATAGTATGTTAAGCACGTGTAGCTATTAGTAAATTCTGAAGATATTCTTTAATCTGTCAAATATGGAAAACAAAAAACTTGTTGGGAAACTTTTGTGGGTATAAATGGAAATGTTTCAACACCTTTACCTATTTGCTTATGATTTTGAAATAAAAATATTTTTATTATGAACTGTGTACTCCAGTACAACTATACTAAAAGTATCAGCATTCGAAACATAACGTCTATTAGTTGTGTGCATAAATGATCGAAAAAAGGGAGCAATCCGAATTTTTTGCTAGTAGTGCTTTATTAACCAGTACTTTTTATGTGAAATCTCCAAAAATTCACATTTATTCAGCGATACTCTTCCTCTTACCAGTAATATAAATACAAAAAAATATTTCTTGTACCTCTAGTGCATTAAAACAACTTAAACTAGTGGACAGTGCGTGCTTGTGTACCCAAATATGATGAAATTAGGTGCTGCTTGAAGTGCTTAAACCGGAAATGAACGATTAGAAAAGGACATACCAGCAGAAAAGATATTGTAAAAAAAAGGGCCTTGAAAACGCACCACAGCATCGAGAACAGTTACTATGATAGCGATAACGTAGTGATGGACAATATCCGAAAGCGACATATAAAAATGTAAACAATATAAAAAGAAAAAAAAACATTTGTAGAAAAAAATTAATCAGAGCAGTCACGTAAAAAATACCGAGTAAGCATAAGGTTCAAGAGGGTAAAATAAACATAAAAAAAAGATAGAGTAGAAAAGTAACTCAAGGAGGACGAAAGAGCGAAGCAAATAAAAATATTGCAACAGTAATTGGTAAGAACGTCAACAGAAGTATTAATGATACAAGAATTATTAAGAAAGTGCGAACATAAACAAGTGATAAAACAGCAGTGCAAAAACTAAAAACTATGTCACAAACAGGAGCTACAATATGTTACATGAAGGAATAAAAGAAAAGAAATATATTCGTAAAGGAAATAAGCATGGTCAGTAGGAAAAATGTGGATAAATAAAATAAATTTTTAAATGATAAATCGAGGGTATAAGTGCATATAACTTAACTCAGAAGTAGAGTAAATAGAAGTCACTAGGAAACACGGTGAATTCAACGGAAAAAAGGGAGCTATAACTATAGCCAAATAAAAACTATATCAACATGGATAAAAAATATCATAAGGCTGATCATCATGTGGGTTAAGGAAAAGAAAATAGAAAAGTATTTTGGAAGATCGATCTCAATCGAAGAACGATCGGTGAAAAGTGATGGATGTTTAAAGGCAAGCTAGTAAACAGGTTAATTGCTTTATAGAATCAATTAGATGTATATCCACATTTGTGGGGTATTATTTAGTTTTTTATTATTATTTGTGTTATAAAATCAATTACATCTTATTTCACAATGACCCCTTCCTGCGGTGCGCTGTGTTGAGTTGAGAAACGTGTAACACATGCTTTGCTAATCTTAATCGGAAGTTTATCAAGGGGGAGATAATTTTTAATACCACGTGCATCCATAAATATGGGAGAAGAATGGAATTAAAGAATGCTTTTTATATTACCACTGAACGATTATCGGGATTCGGAAAAGTTTGAAAAGTGGAAGGTATGTGCAAACAGTTTCTTGTTATTGCACGTATTTCAAGCCAGAGCTGTCTCGTATTGCACAAATACATTTTACATGTAAATATGTTTTTTATTTTCCAAAAAAGCATATAAGAGCAAACAATTATGAGGATTGGTGGAAGAAACGTGCAGGGGGCTGATCCTTATTAGTACACATGCATATTACATATAAAATGTGTGTTAGTGTGCATACACGCATGCATGTATGTATGTATGTGTGTATCCTTTTTTGCAAATGGTGGAGAAGATTCAGTTTTAATTATTAATGTTAGATTAAAAATCTTCGTTTTGTCTCTGCACACAACATTCTTTAAATTTATTAATTAAGTATCAATCTCCTTTGATGTATAAATATTTAAATGCAGCACAGTTTTAAAGTATTGATTAAATTAAAGAATCAGTTGATAGAATTGCAAAATGATAAGTCTAAGTAAAGAAGCGTTTAAATGATTAAAGAGTCAGTTTAAATGAGTCACTGACATTATTAAAGAATCAGGATAATTTTGCTTAGCTCAGAAAAAAATAATTATGCACTCTTAACCGTTTCATTACTTCAAACTGAAAAATTTACATGGTGTACTTACAGTGAAGATTTCCAAAGAGAAATGCTTGTTTACTCCTCAACATGAAAGTAAATAAACTCTAGACTTTAATTTTTTTTGCAAAAATGAAATAGAAGATGTTATTGATTTTATAATGATTTAATTACTCAATAGTTTAATTACTAAACCAAATAACAAACTTTTGAAATTATGACGGAAGACCATAGTGATGAAATATGAAAAAAAATTAAATTACTTCGTTAGTAGATGATAAGCCGAGAAAATTTACAAATGAAAAGTAATATATAGTACGGATGGTTTCAATACTAATTAAGATCTTTTTTTTTTAAACTGAATGTAAGTTACATTCGCAAATGCGTTAGCCATGAAAAACAGAAGTTAATACTTTTCACTATCCTAACTTAATTTTCTCTCGGACTATTTACGAAAATGTATGTAAACAAGTGTTTCTTGCAAAATACAATGCAGATTTTTGATGGGCTACCTCGAAAATCATAAATCATGTGTCACATATTTTTGAATACTGTCGTCATAATAATCGATAAACTCTTGATTGGAACAATTTAAACAATACTGTTGTGCTACAAACTAGCAGATTTTTAACGAGTAAGTACAAAAGCTATAGAAAACATGTCACGTATATTTTACTTTATCGTCAAAAACGTTACATAGAAATGAAAGTATTTTTAGAATCAACCTTCACTAGAATATTTTTTGTGTCGAGTACTAAACAAGTAAAACTACAATCAAAAATAATTTTTTTAACAAAATTTTACTAAATTGGGCATTGGGACCCTGATTTTTGCATTTTGTCTTACTTTAAGCTCGTAAGAGGCGAATAATTTTCATGCAAATTAGAGTTTTTACATCTATTTCTGCCTAGATTCTTGTGTGGCTTAGTTCGAAACAAGACCATTCGTTCGATAGTCTTAAATAAGTCCATTGCCCGGAGCCAAAAAAAATACGATTTGATTTTATGTTTTCCAGTAGAGAAAAAAATTGGTCATTCCCCTTTAGGATTTTCGAAGGAATATGGGAAAAATAGTTTTGTCCAAATTAACCGTCGGTTTCATTTGTTTATTCAACAATTTATAAAAAAATGCCAATTTTTCATTTACCTTTTTGCTTGTATCTCCGCTACTATTGCTCCTAAACAAATATTTTTACCACCAATCTCTTTGTCACCAAATTTCATATGAAATAGATACTTTTGCAAACAAATTATTAATTATTAATAACACGTTAAGGGCACAAGAGTGCGAAAAAAATTTTTTTTATACCGAAAAACTTTTAATCGACATAGGAAAAAAACTATTTTGTCAATTTGAATGTAACCATGAGAAAATTTAGATATTAAGTTGTACAACAAAAAGATATTTGTACAATTACAAAATAATTCTTTTTTTTTTGTTAATTAATTTTCTAAAGTAAAACTTCGAAGTGTTATTACAAACTTCACTGATGGTTTATCGATATTTCGTTTTGGTAAAAACGTTGTATTTAATATAATTAATATTAATGAAAAAAAAATTGGATTTTTGTTGATTTTGACGTTTTTTCACGAAAAATTGTATTCTGCAACTTAAACACTTGCAAATATCTCAGTCAATTTTGCACATTCTTATTTGCAACAAAGGGTGTTGTATTTGTCATAAAAAAAAAAAGAATTCTTTAGTTTATTCTAAAGCTGAGATAATGTAAGGTATTAATGTTGTTAGCAATAAGAGACTAACAATCAAGTTTTATATTGCGAAAACATTTTTTATCATCTTCATGTACATCTGCATCATACTGCCGGAGCACTTTATCAATTTCAATGAAAGGAAAGCTAAAAAAAATTAAGAATGTTGCATTGTAACAACCAGTGGCAGCTCAGTGCTCCCATTTGTACCCCTCTCTTGCGACTTGGTGACCGAACGGTTGCAGTGCACATGTGGGAGAACACGGCCTGCAGCTGGCGTTTGAATTAAACTAAGTTGCTGTACATAATTGAATAGTAAAAACATAGCATTATACATTGAACATGCTGAATTAAAAAATTTAAAACAAAAACGGATTGTAAAAAAGTAAATTTTTTTAAATTTTCGTATACATTAAATTTCAGATTTTTTTGACACATTAAAATTCAGCTTTTTAATTAAATAATCCTTTAGGCCAATGTAAAAATTATTTCCCTACCTATCTCTCAAATCATTATGTAGATGAATAACAGAATAGAATATTAATGAATTTTTTATTTATTTTTTATCCAATCCCTTTCAAATTTTCGAGGGCTTTCGTTTCATACAATAGAATAAACACTATAAAAGTTAGATTCATGAGTAAGCTCATTTTATACATATTATAAAAAAGATACTTACAAAAAAGTGTAGTCAAATAATTAAATTAGTTAGAAAACTGAACAATATCAAACTAGGTGTTCAAATTCAAAATTCAAATAGATAAGAAAATGTAGTTACCGTCATTTTGTCGATTTTAATAGAATATCATTGAATTAATACTCTAATTTGATAAAATTTATTAAAATCAAAGTTTCTTGTAGTAATTATGATTTTAAACAATGTTTTACTACACATTACCAGAAATATAACCTTCTACTTGTATTTATACATATATATAGATATTTTTTTTTTTCATATCATAGTGCACTACGTCTTTCTCTGGGCACTCAGCACTTTGGGAACAGGGGAAGGATGGGGATGGGAAGTGTGTGGGGGATTTCGTTTCTCATTTGCCAGGATAATTAGTTCTGCGGGTGGGGAAACCACTCGGGAAAAACCCATCCCGGAACGGCCAGTGTATTGCCTAAGTTCCGAACAAATGTCTATATTGTCTATAGACGTTAGGCCTGAACTTTTGCACACCTCCCGCTCACGTTGTCGTAACGATAAAGAGACAGTCAATCGATCTGAAACATCACCAGCGCAAGCGAACGAAATAATAGTCGAGCGATCACCTATCCGACTACCAACGGCAGCCAATTCTGCTTGACCTTCCAGATCGACGAGACTGCAACTTTACCGCTGCGCCACAGTGTCGGTCTTCTACTTATATTTACTACACTTTCACTCTGTTTGTATATTTAACATTTTCATATCCGTAGCGAGCTTTCTCGCAAATGCTGTAAGATACGACGATCTCTCTAGTGGCCCTGGCTTTCAAGTCATGCTGACGCGGTTCCAGAGTAGATCTGAAGGCACATGGCATGGGAGAAGGGTTGGAGAGTATTGGTGGTCTAATAAAAAAATTCACGAAATTCTACACTACCGTAGTCCCTGCATTTCCTCGCCGACTACAGAAGAAAAAAAAAAACTTTTACACTGTATACCTGCGACTTCTATTCTTCTCACTTCTTACCTAATTATCTTCTATTTTTTTTTTTCTTACTACTCTTCGTAGTAGTTCCTTTTCTTTGGCATCTATGCATAGTATTTCCTTTATTCTACTTTTATTTTATTTTTTCCAACACCTTTACTATGTGCTTATGATACTTTACTTCTTTCTTGCAAATTCTAAATGTTATATTTTCCTCTTCTTTTAAAAATTTTTTTCTTTTATTTTCATTTGCATTCATTTTCACCAAGTGACAAACTTCTTGTCTTTTCGTGGCATTTCTTTTTTCAGATACATTGATGTGATGTTCTCAATTTACAGATCTTCTCAATATTAATACAAGACTATTATACAATTAACTTAGTACACATTTGTATCATGTACTAAACAAGGGCAGCAATACTTTTGAATAGAGGAGGCTGTAAAGTGAAGTCGTAGATTGTTCAATTTTTGTTCACTATATTTCTTATTTTATTTATACTTAGTTGTTTAGACATAGTCATTATTGAAGAGTGTTAACTGCGTACTTTGTGACCGGTAAAGGTGTCAAAACACGTATTGATTAGTCAATTATGACAAAGACATCAACACCCAATGTATTTTAGTGCAACAATTTAACAGCCAGTAGTGTACTACCCCGTATCGAGAATCATTGGTTTAATATAAATTAAAGCGCAAATTTAACCAGTCAAGTGGTAATACAACAAATCAAGAGTTAGTTAAAAATCATAACAAGCACTTATCTACTAAAAAACTATAAACAACTAACAAGAATAAAAATTTAAAGTGATATTATATAATGTGCACATAGCATAAATATAATTTTTACTTGGAATTAGCTAATTATTATATATTAATAAACATTAAATTAGAGAGTAGTTTGACTAACTGTTGGTCTCATACCGCAGCCTGTATTGGGGCGTGAGACCACAACTTTCCAATATGAATGGGAAGAAAAATTTAAGGGATTTCATAAGCAACGTAACATTATATTTGAAAAAAAATATCTAATTGGGTTATTAAAATGTCAAATCCTCATTTTTTAATTAAAACCTTACAGTTATATCGAAAAGTTATAAGTTATAAGGGTCTAATAATTTATATTTATTATAAGCACGTACTTTTAAATGAGCTGTGGAAAAAAAGAACTCAACCATATCGATTTTTTGCCATGGTTTAAGTGTAAGGCACTGACTTCTGTGCAATAAGACTTAATATGTAGGGTTGCTAAACTTCGCCTTTTCTCGAAATTCAGAGTGCGCAGAAATGAAGATTTAGGGAGAGAAAATTGTACATGACTTGATTAAATTGCTCTACATACATGTACATGCATAATGTTATATTTTACTCCAAAACTATAAATAAACATCGAGCATTTATAAATTATCCAGCCTGTTAAGTGACGACTTGCGTAAATACATAAATTTTTTATTTTAATTCCGTTTTATATTATATTTATTCCCATGATAAAATTTTAAGACTCTTAAAAAAGTCGTGCTTAACGAAAGTCGTCGCCTAACAACGCTGACTGTGTACTTCGTGGCTCTCGGAAGTATCAAGTGACAACCGAAGTGAGCTGCTAAGCCTAAACACATAAAGTCAGCAAATACCGGCCCCATAGCAACTAAGACCAAGATATTTAAACTAAAACTTCGTGCAAGATGCATTTCTTTGCGCGGTGTTTTAGTTACTAGCTTTCTACCGCTCATCGAGTGTGGTTCCTAAATATTAGTTTAATATTTCAATCTAACTTGTTATATTGCTCGATAAACCTATAGCTTTATTGCTTGACAAATTTATGGTTATTATTGTAATTTATTGCGAAGGTAAATAAAATTAAAAGAAAAAGTATACTTGACTGTGCAGAATATTTTGCTTGTTGAAATTCAATAAAGTTAATAATCGCAAAACAAGCAGAACTGAGGAATCATACAAGATTAAATAAAACAAACAAGAAAATGTACTTGGACAATTATATCTTACAAAACTTAACACACACTCTCTCTCTTTATTTATATTTTTTGCTTTTCCTTTCTCTAATATACAAAGGAACAAATAGTTGGACTATCTGCTGTCCCGCAGCCTGTGAAGGAGCGTGGGACTGTAGTCTACAATCTTTGGTTTGAAACCAAAGGCAAAATTAAATGATATTAATTATCATTTAACACAGCCTATCGTAATATAATGGTAAAATGTGCTTTTGTACTATTTATACGACAAAAACGTTGTCATAGTACATATTTTAAAAATCCTGTGGGTGTTGATTTAAGCAAAAAAAATGTATTAACTATGTACGCAGTATTAAAAAAGAAATTTAATTATCTTGCTACAAACTACTTTTTAATATAACATAAGCTTCTAGTGAAATTGAAAGAAGCATTCTTAAATTAGTACTAATTAAGACAATTACAAGACAAACACAAATCATATATTAAGGAAAAAGTTTCACCATTTTATATTGTAATCTTCGTGATTTCTTGAAAAATGCCTACTGCAAAGTCTACATTAATTTGCATAATCAGAAGAGACGTAATGCAAAAATTGACCCAAAATATAAGACAAATATAAAATGACAAGCCAGAAAGTTTTTATTGAGCTATTATTTAAATATATAATGTTAGGTTTAATAAGCTTACCCTATCAAGATCAGGATGGACCAGAGCAACGTAATCATTACAAGCTACAACATTTCCTAAAGCTGACAATCGTTCTTCGACTCTATGAACTTTGACGTTATCAGGTAGAGAGTTCCTAATATGCAATAATTCTGTATCTGTGGCAGTATTTGGTATAACGAGGCCATGTTTGTTACCTAGAGTAGTAATAATAATAATAATAATAATAATAATATTTATAATAATCATAGTTTTTAGTAGTAATTATGATTTTAAACAATNCTCACAAAAGGACCGACCATAAAGATGTTGACTAGCGTTATACTGACGCTTATCATTTTGTCCCTTGTCTTTAAGTAAGTTATATTTTTTTATCTTACCCAAACACATACTTAATAATTATGTTTGAATATTTTAGTAGCTATTTTTTTCGTAGCTAGTTTTTTTAGTGTGTTTATTCTATTTTTAAAACATATAAAACGCCTTGCAAAGAAATTAATCATCGGCCAGGTTTCCCACGAACTTGCAATTAACATTTGAAATTCTATGGGAGAAATTGTACTAAAAACTTCCCAAGTTAGTTATCAAACGAAATTTTTTTTAAAATTGCAATTAACATTTCATTTTTCAAATTGTGCGTAAGAATAGTTATCATTTAAGAGTTATTTTTAACAAATGTACATGGATAATAAACAACCAATTCAAGTGCAAATTGTCGTTGGTATAAATGAACATTACGTAAAATTTACTCAAAGATTTTATTCAAAGTAAATAATGAGAAGTTATTTATTTTTTATAAAACGTAAAATGTCACATTCATGGGTCAACAAAAGGTTATGGGTCCATATAAAGTGTTATAAATAATTTTGCGATTTAGATGTTTCTAAAAAGGTAAGAGACACTTTTCCAATATTTGGTCTATTCAATAAGACTAAAAAAGATGACGTCCTGACTAAAGTTTCGTAACTTTTTTTCCATCCTAATCCTTAAGGACCGAATGTAAGATTTCTACATTTATTTTTTTTACTTTTCGTTATTTGCTTGAAGAGTTTTCGTTTATTATGAAGAGCAACTTAAATAATTTCAGTCAATCGGAGATACTTAATGAAGATGTGTCCTTCAAATAGTGACTGTTAAAAAATTCAACAAAAAGTAGTCTGATGCTTCTAAGAAAAAACACTTAAACGTAATTTTTTAAGACAGTTGCCGATTATCGTAAATCGATTATTACAAATATTTCAAGTGCCATTGACAGTTTTTTGTCAAGATCTTAAGAAATCAAGTATCGATTTTATTTATCCATGCAATTACATTACAGAAAGCGTATTACAATTTTTTCCGCTGAAAACTCTTTTATGTAACTTTTTGTAGATCATGAGCATTTGGCATTTTGTTTCACGGCTGTGACAATAGATGAGTGGCTATTAAGCCATGAACTTTGGCCCCTTGTATGAAAAACACTACAGCAATCGTTTAATATTATAGAAAATTATGTTCTGAATGATTTTTCACACTACCGTTAACTATGGAAAAATTGTTTTATTACTAAAGACTTAATGCAATATAAAATTTCTGAAGCGGAATATTTTAAGAGCTGAATAGTAAGAAAAAGAAACACTGTCTAAAAATAAAAGTTGATGTTTACGCAACGTTTTATAATTAATCTGCTTCATATTTGTTTTTATTTTTTATCTTATTTTTTGAACCATTAAATATACTGTGACTTTAATGAAGCTATTATTTAATTTTAGTACGTTAAACTATTATACGCCAGATGGGTCGTGGGAGGCTGTATCCTGCACTGGATAGAGGCTAGAACTTGGAGGGTAAAGGCACAGAAAATAAAATTAAACGGGGATGCATAAAATATAGCTTGACTTAAACTATTTTGAATCAGCTTAATTTCTTTAGAATATAGATTTTTAAAAAGAAAGAAAATGAAGAGCTCAGCTCGGAGCGGCTGGCTCTCGTACTCATCGTGGCGTGGACCGTGCTGCTTCTACGCGGAGCACAGAGTTAAGACCCACACTGTCTGTAGACAAACGGTATACATGCGTGGAGCACTCAGCTCAAACCGTTTCTGACACACACACACGAACCCGCACGCGCGCGCGCACACACACACGCACGCACGGACGCACACACGTACACACAACATAGAGTGTCTGATGTCATACATGTTACAAAAATAAAATTAACTCAGCAACTTAACTTTAAGCCCCCTCTCCTAATTTTTAAGAATGTTGCAAGCCTACCTTTAAGGGCTCAATGTGTAATAACAAAATTTTTAGTTGTTCTCTGCAAGCTCCTATGCATGCTATCTCGCAGTCCTCTAAGAACCACTATGTAGGACACTACGAATAGAGAATAGAGATAAACAAACAAATTTAATATGATTTATAAAATACAAAAGTAAAGAGACAAACGTGAATTCAAACTCCAAATAAACATATTAAGGCAAAATATTAGAAATTACCTTTACAGCATAGGTACATAGAAAAAAACAAATACAAAAAAATTTGAAATTAAAAAAAAACATACACAAAACAAACTAAGACATAGATGGAGAATAAAGTAACAGCGAAATTCATGACGCACGTGTAGCAAAATTAAATATAAAGTAAAAAAATGATGAAATGGGAAAACACAAAATAATGCCAGAAAAATTAAATTGGGTGCTATTGTTCGATCCTCTAGAATAACGAACAAAATTAGTCTTCATTGCCTACCTAGCTTTTTATTTTAGTTTTATCATTTTTTCTGCAGGATGTGGTGTGATAATATCTTTTAGAAATAATTCATGCCTTTTATTCTATTATGTAAGACATGCTAGACTTAAAAAAAATCTTAACATTAATTTTATCAAAATATTGTCACGTACAGTATAGCACATACTGCGTGGCATGGACCACGGCTTGTTAGTAAAAAAAAGACGAGTGGGGGAAGAAAGAGTATAAAAAGGCTCGCAGCAGTGGCCAAGGCGCATTAGAACGCGGGGGCTAGATGTAAGCTGGTTGTAATTAGTACCTTAGGACCACCAAGCGCCTTCTTTTAAGAAAATATAACAATAAAGTGATCAACTCCGTTTAACTGTCTTGTTGTTATGAAGCACCCCGAGCCATTGAAACCCAATGTAACAGTTTTGGTGCTAGGTGTGGGGTAGGCTTGGTAACAAAAGTAAATTTTTTTTCTTTTCTTTTTAGTCAGGACATTTTGGAGTTTTTGGGTTACTATCGGAAAGCACACAATTGGTGAGTAAGGAAGGACAAGGATTAACAGCCACTCACAAAAGGACCGACCATAAAGATGTTGACTAGCGTTATACTGACGCTTATCATTTTGTCCCTTGTCTTTAAGTAAGTTATATTTTTTTATCTTACCCAAACACATACTTATTGTCCCTTAGGGTTGTTTAACGAAGGAACGACATACAAAAAGAAAATTAATAAATACACTGAATACCGCTAGTTACGCTTGCTTTGGTAGCCAACGAAATAAAAATATATATAAAAAAAAAAAAAAAAATTAAAAAAAAATTAAAAACGAAACAGCAGAAATGGAAGAGTTAGGAACTAAATCAGAAAAATTATAATTAAAGAAGAATAAGATTAAAGAAAACGTGGGCATGGAAAAGAAACGTGATTAAGTAAATATGAAAGGGCTAGGCAGAACGAGCTGGTGAAAAAAATGTACCGAGAGGCTAGAGCACCCGGAGCCATCAGATTCCTATGTAACAATATATCACACATACGGGAAATTAAAGTTATCGAGTAAACTCCACGAAAATCTCTTTTCATATTATGCTCTGTAATGTTTACTAAGGCTTTAAACTTTTTTCTTAAGTACCATACTTGCTTTCGTTGTTTGACGATGTTGGGATAAGAACAATGAAAAATTTGAACTAATTTTTGTTAAACTACACTTGAAACTCAACACTAAATGATTCCTTTAAAAAAAAATTGTTTCAATACTCAATAAATAGAAGTATAAATAAAATAGCCTACAAATTGTAACCATAATAAAGTTTTTGAAGAGTAAGTTACGTATTTGAAATTACATCGTGACACTTCATTATCACTGTAGGATGTTTATTGTTTTCGATGATTGCGACAAAGTGGACACTGATTTGACTAAAAAAAATTTATATTTAACCTACGATTCTCGTAAAAAAAATATTCATACACATAAAAAATTACATTAAACGCTACTAAGAAAACGAGAAGCTTATGCGTTAATAATACAGGCTGCTGTAAATTTGGAATTCAGTTTATATAGAAAGTCCTTGTGGCAGTAAATTTTAATCATATTTTTCCAACAGCTAGAGCTACGGCTAACAAAAAAAATTTATTTCCTAAAATTAGGAAACAAAAAGTTTCATTGATGGATAATTAGTCAAAAATTGAAGTTGTGTAATCCAAAAAGTGCAAAATTGATACTTTTACTCATTGTTTCCACTATGTCACAGTGAAAAAATCTGGGTTTTTTTCTCAAAATCGTTAATTTTAAGAACTGAGTAAAGTAGGACTACAAAACTTTGTAGAGATTGAAACTTTATAAATTAAATAATAAAAGTCTTAAGTACTTAAAAAAAATATGGGAATATGTCTTTCATAGTTCTAGACCGTCAAGTTTTCATACGGAAACATTACTTTGTTAACGAAAAATTGTAAGTTTAAAAAATAAAGCTTCAACTATTCAATAGTTTTATGAAAGTTGCCGTTGGAGAACATGATCGCAAAGTAGCTAAATTCCTTTGTCAATACCTATATTTTACAACAATCCTGTGGGTGTCGCCCATTTTTTTTTCTCAGACCATCAAAATTGTGTCCGAAAAATGTGCTTTTTTTAAAGGTATTACTTTTTGCAAGGTGCCGAAAACAAGAGACTGTAGGATCATGCGGTTTTTACAGGTAAGTAGTTGGTAACTTTGGAAAAATTTAAAAAAAAACTCATTTTACCATAAATGAAAAAACAAGATAATTAAAAAAAAAAAAAATTTACAATTTCTTCCTTTTTAAATACTAATACTTCAAATCATAGGTAAACAAAAGTTGATCAACACACTTGAAACTTTGCGCAAAAGTAAAAGAATGTATCATCGTTATTTTTCTTTCCGCTTTCGCCTTTTTTTGTGTAAGATAGCGCAAAAATGTAACTATAACTTTATGGTTCAATTATTATATTATTTGAACATTCAAATGTTATAAGCTGTTACAGTGAAGCGGAGCACTTCAAGAACGCAAAGATTTGTTTTAATAGTAAAAAATTACGAAGGAAATGAAACTTGAAATGGTTTTAACGGTTCTAAAATAGCATATACTTAGTAGTGTATATGTAAGGTAATAGCAGTAAGAGAAACTGAAGGCAAAGTAAATGTTGGCTCTTTGCACGCGTTTAGACGTATCTGTTTGGTAATATTATTAGTGGAGGAATAACTTCAGTAAACTATATAAAGGCAATATTAATAAGAACCAGAATTATTCACAATAAGTACATTGGCTATTACTTGCACTAACTTAAGCGGTGTAGCATATGTGTTAATTGTAACAAGGGAGAACCAAAAACTTCATTATAGGTAGTGTGGAATAGTGTACCAAACAATAGTTAAGGGGTACGTAGTGATTTTATGAAAACCTTTTTGAGTGGCTACCCGATAACTAAACAATTTAACCAAAAATCTCTGTTTTTGGGCCTATTTTCATACATAACTTAGAAATAAAGACTGTACGAAAAAGATGTTACGTAACTATTTTTGTTCCTTGTCGAATTTCCTACCACACAAGGTTTTTTAAATCATAAAATTTTAACTGATTTTTTTTTGCAAATTGACAAATATTTTATAAAAGTACACTGCGACTTTAACGCGCAAATAATTCATTAATATTGTGAATCTAAAATATCATAGCATAAGGTATGCAGAATATATTTAACACTTTTTCACAATAGGCAGTATAGTTTTTATACATTGCAATTTGCAAGTGAGGATTTCAAAGAAATTAACTTTCATACTAGCGCTACTTACTGAACTTGACATTTGTCCTGATTTATTACATATAATCGGAGACTTTAACTATAATAAGTAAGCCAAAAGAATTTTTTTTAGTTTTTTGAACACTTTTGAAATTTTTTTTTAAAAATGCCTTAGTTGTACAATCAAAGAACTGGGTCATTATCAATAATTTTAAACTAAATTTAATACACAAGTAAAGGGATATGAAACAAAGATTTTAAGACATAGTGAGCTTAAAGTGTATTTATATAACTGAAATTAAAGATGTTCATAAGTATTTGACGATCATTGCTGGTATATTGAAGAAAAGAATCGTTCGTTTTTAAGGTAAAGTACCCAGTAGTTAGACAGAAATAAAAATAGCACCAATAGTTGGACAGTCCAATATAATTAACATTTTCGAATAAAAGACGTTTTTAAATAGGAAAAAAAAATTTATTTATAATCCATCAATGCACAATAATGTCTGATAAAAAAATTGATCTTTAAAACTCTTTTTCTTTTTAACGTAAAAAAATACGTTTTAAATGCAAAGCATGTAAGATTGCTGTCCAAAAATAGATCCCTTTAATAATATAGGAGTGTTCCTATACTCAGTACTTGGACATGGAAAAAATTGCTGAAAATTATAATTTATAGTTAGGCATAAAACGTTCAAGTTATTTTCTAACTAAAGTTACCTTGCAAAATGTATATTATTGTAATTTTTTTGAGTTTATCAGAGTTAAACACATCAAAAAATATAAATAACTCTGTCCAAAAATAGCTTCTATTCGATAACATAAGATTTTTCCTATACCTGGTACTTGGACAGTAAAAAACACTTAAAATTATTGATTATTACTGAAAATAGCATGTTAATGTTACTGTT
>NW_019379804.1:490799-506253 GCF_000648655.2 Copidosoma floridanum | reverse complement strand
CACTTACGTGCCCGCAAATCTTGCGCAAATCTGCCGAAATCAGGAGTGCGTCGAGTCAAGACGAATAACGCACTCGACTGATGGTCAGATTTATGCACTTCTTACGCAAGAGTCTTGCGCACTCGCCTGCACGCAAATCTTGCGCAAATCTGCCGCAAAGTGTCTTATGCACTTGTCATGCATCAGAATTACACAAGATCCCGGAAGCAGACCAGGTGCAGACTTACGTACTGCCAGTGCGTAAGATTGTGCTACCAGGGATACTTAACTTAACAGTCTAAATTTCATTATCAAAGTCACTTGTAAATGCAAAAAAATACTTAACATTTTATCATACATGTATGTACAGGTCTTTTTTTAATAAACTTTTTTATCTTGTTATTAATTATGCTTTAGCTTTCCACAGATTCAGAAGTGTATGTTTTATCATTTATAAAAAAAAATAAAAGTTCCAGGGTTGTGTGGACTTAAGAGATTTATTTTTATTTTGGATTTACCTAGTAACTAGAATGTCCCTGTATACCATGCACATTGCACACAAGCCGTAAATATTTACAAATAAACTATTGAGAAAAAATGTAAGTAAATATTTATTTTATTTAAAGCCATTATATTGAATGAAATCAATCAATCAGTAATAAAAAAAAAATAAAAGTTCCAGGGTTGTGTGGACTTAAGAGATTTATTTTTATTTTGGATTTACCTAGTAACTAGAATGTCCCTGTATACCATGCACATTGCACACAAGCCGTAAACTATTTACAAATAAACTATTGAAAAAAAATGTAAGTAAATACATATTTTATTTAAAGCCATTATATTAAATGAAATCAATCAATCATTATTAATGAAACTTATAAGATTTGAAAAAAAAAACATGTCTATAAAAAACTGATAAAACTGATTGTATGCTGAGGTTGATGACGCTCATTATTATATCCATACATGGACTTGGATAACTGCTGTACTATTTTGCTATGGGCGCATCGCACGTTCATTCCTCCATTCCAGTTATTCCAGAGCGCAATACTGTACACGATTGTACCTAATATGCAAGCGTGGATATGTGTGAGTCCGACTACAAACAAAACGTACCCATATACGTGTGTTCAGCGGTGAGCACAATGTGCTGAGCACTGCTCCAGTCCTAGACCTAGTGCTCGTGTCAATAAACCCCTTTGTACCTACCGTGAACGGATTCATCAACCCGTTTACCGTTGACCGTCTTCCGTTTACAGTCCACGGTGATCAATAATTTCCCCTATCAGAGCACCGTGTGCCGTGAACCATGCACGGCGCACGGCGCACGGTCGTCAAGCAAGCCCCCTAGCAGAAATCCCCGTGTACCGTGTACCGTGTACCGTCCTTCAGAAATTTCCCTAGCAGGGTAGCCGTGTAACGTGCACCGTGTACCGTACACGGCCCACGGTTGGTGGCCCCCATACACTGCCAAAATGCTTTATGCTTTTTGGGCCATATTTCAACAATGAAGAACGATTCAAACATATCATGTACTTTAGAAAAAATAATGTTTATAATATTTACTGATAAGAAGAGACTTGCTGCTGACTAAAAAACGCTAAAAACTGAGACAAAAAGTTTTTGCTGTGATTGATCAACTTACATAGATTTCGTTAAATTGTCAGTTTGTATTATAGTTATGTAACTTTACGTGTAGAAGAGTTTAGAGAGTTAGTTAAGCGCCTGAAGAGAGCGGGAAGTCGTACTGTGTGCCCATGAGCACACTTTGCTCCCAGCTAATTACGTTGGGCCCCCAGGCAAAAAAGTGTTTTGTGTTCAGCGGACTCACAGTTTTTTGCAAATGGTAATAATAAATTCATAAATTTTTGTGATAACAATGTTCTCATATAATACTGATTAAGTAATGATTCAATTATACAAAAAAATTTAATGTGATTCTGGTAGCATGTAGCAGTAAACTTTAATACTAAAAAATCATTTGATCACAACTTTGAGCATTTTTCTCTTCGTAAAGTCTGTATTGCTGAGTATAAGGACCTTTGAAATTAAATATTCCAGTCTTCTCAAGGCATTAATAGTTTCCAAAATATGCATTCTGTACATAAAAAATGCATTTATATTGCATTCAAATAAAATTTTAAATGTGAGGAATAATCAGGTTGAGTCGATGGACTTATTGATCATATCTCCAATCATTTGTCCCATTTCGACAGAATCCTGCAAAACAAATGCATGACGAAAGCTTCTTTTACACAGATGAGCATCTATATCGGGAAATCTTTTTTTCAAGTCTTCGTAATATCGAATTGGTACCCAGCCATCCATCATGCCATAATACAGATAAAGCTTGTTTTTGTGTTGAGATATTGTGGAATCATTCCTATTTTTTATTTGATGCATTTCATTTTCTCCTAAGAAAAAGGCACTTTGTACAGGCAAGGGACTTACTAATTGTAAGATAGCATCATCCAGCTTTGATGGTATTCCATAGAAAAATCCAAATATCCTGATTAAGGATGCTTGTAAAAAATAAGGAAATAGAGTAAATATCCATGATAAGAATACAAGTATAAATGATATCCTTAAAGCCTGAAATTTTTTATTTGCAATTGTATTATTTATCATACTGATAAGAATTATATTCTTTCATAAGATGTTAATGACTTACAAAGTTAATTAAAAATTTTCCATTAACAGTTTCTGCTAGTCTCTCAAGAGTAGGAAACAGTAGGTAACACTTGGATACTTTTTTTTCAATGTCATTGTTCTTCAATAAATTCAAAACAAACCATGCACCAATGGAATGTCCTATTAGGTGAATCCTAGCATCTGCAGGTGAATATTTTCTTACAAATTGTACCTGAAATCATATGTAGTGGTTGTATTCAATAAAAGTTTGAAAATATATGTAACACAACATTGAAACTCACTTTGTGCTCCAAATTTCCATTTAAGTTATACAAGTGTGAGTGAGTTTTTAAATCAGGATAAGAGTGGTTAACATTGTCCTCTGGATTAATAGCATGACCTGTGTGCCCAATAATCCAGATTGGCACATCTGTAGGTAGCATTGATTGAAGTTGTGATGCAAATTCTTTGTAAAAAGCCGGAACACCAGGATTGCCTGTTATTAAAATGACTATGTCTTTTTTGCCATTTATATCCAGTCCTACTTCTTCTATCCAGCAGTTATAGGCAATTATCTCAGTTGGTACTTGATTAATATTCACTACAGATGTGAACATTTTGTCCTCGAATTGGCTAATACTATATCAATTGCTTGTAGATAGCGATCTTTCTCGAAAAAAGCTTTCAAGCTTGAGAATATAAAAAAAATATTGTAAATGAATATCTACGATAAACTAAAAAATGTTATGGAAAAAGAATTACGCTGCGTTTAAAGGCTGCAAAACTACGTAATTGCGTTGATGTGAGATTAGAATGTTTAAAGTAATATCACATTACTGTTTCATATTAACGACGCTAATTATAGGTAGTTAGGTACTTATAATGACGTTTACGTTTGCACTGTTCACTTCGCACACTTAATCACGATATATGCATAGACATACAAGAAATAAACTTCTTCTTGGGGGGGTTTGTGGCTCCAGTGAGGCTACTTTTGTGTTAGTAGCGCAGTCCGAACGGCCATTAACAAAACTTATTATCGTCTGCTTGCTCGGTGAGGTGCGGCATGATGAAAGAATTTTGAAGTATTAGGTATGTTCGATTAGGGAGTCCAGAGCATCCCGAGCAACCCCGGGCCGCCGGGACGCACAACCGCACCTACAGCTTTGGCCGCAAGTGCAGATACGCGCCCCAGCGGTACCCGGGCCGCCCGGAGTGCACCGGGCATCTCAAATGAGTAAATACATTGGAGGAGGGGGGGGGGTAGAAGTTTAAACGTGAAGAATTATAGGGCAGTTAAGAGTAATACGATAGGATGGTGATGATTTCTAGTAGGTGAGAATGTTTGTAGAGAATTAGAGAAAAAATTCGCAATCACGTAAGAAGTTATGTAGGATTTTTATGAGTTTGACTGAGGGGGAGGAGGGGGAAGAGTTTGAATTTGGAGAGGGATTTCAGAAGGGTGCTTCGCTGCACGTTGAAACGTTCGCATGACCAGAATACATGGTTGAGGTCTTCTACGTCATTTCCGCATTGACATAAGGGGTTGGCGATTAGGTTTTTGCGATGAAGGCTGAATGCGAGGTTGTAATGATTGGAGCGCATTCTGCTAAAGGAAGTGACTTGGTCTCTTGTGAGTGGGAGGGAATGGAACCAGGGTTTAGAGGAGGTTTTGAAGCATGTATTGATGTAGAAGAGGCCTTTGCCGGAAGTGTCTTCTTCTATGAGTTGTGCGAATTTGAGGGATATTTCAGAGTTGAAAAGGGCTTGGATGTCAGAGTAGGGAAGGGGGTAATTGATATGTGTACCGCTGGATATTGCGTCCTTTGGGAGTTGGTCTACTATTTCGTTCCCTGGGATTCCCTTATGACTAGGGATCCAGGCGAGGATTACAGATTTATTGGCCAAGTTAAGCTCCAGGAGAGCTTTCTTGATTCTGTGGATCGTTACATGATGTGTTACATTGAGGGGAGAGGTATCAGCTATGGATTCTAAAGAGCTACGTGAGTCTGAGAAGATAATTGAGTGGCTTATGTCGTTTTCTATTATATATTCTAGGGTGAGGTAGATAGCTAGGGCTTCTGCGGTGAAGATGGATGCATGGGGGGAGATGCGACCTTTGAAAGTGTGGCCATTGGGAGGTGGGCAATAGAAAGCAAGACCAGTGTAAGTGTACTGGTCTGTTTTGGAGCCGTCTGTAAAGAAAGGTGTGTGAGTGGATAGCTGAGAACTGAAAAGATCTAAGAACTCAGTTTTTGGATCTTGGGCAGTGGTGAAGAAATAAACTGCTCGTTCTTATGTACAGCGCTGAAGCACAAGTAGAAAGAGACACAACATCGAACGTGGGTATCTGTCTCTCTCTCTCTCTCGCACGTTGCCAACAGTGGAGGCAGTAAACTAAGGCCAGCCGATGCAACCTCCCTACAGTCCCCACTGTCGGCAACTTGAGAGAGAAAGAGAGACAGATGTCCCACAGTTGCCATTTACTGCAAGATTATAATTTATTTACTACTCGAAAATCGACCTTAAAAAAAAAAAATGAACCTGACGGAAAATCGTACGCGTTCCTGTATTTCGACGAAGATTATCGTACGCATCCCTGTATTTTGACGAAGAATCGTATACGCCGCTACATTCAAATATCGATGAAAGTAATAAAACTATTAAGTATATCTTAGTAATAATTGCGTGCGTGTCAGCGTGTGACGTATCATGCCATATTTTATTTATTACGTTTTGTGAGTGCTTCTTGCTAACAGCAGAATTCAACATTTGTTTTTGTGTAAAACTATTTCATCAAAAAATTGTTTATTTATGTGTACTTAAATTTGCCAGTGGAAAGATAAAAATTAGAGAGTAGAGGTACACATAGCTGTCAGTTAGAAACGTGAGAAAAAAAAAAAATGAAACTGATGTGGACATTTTTGTATATGTCATCGCTTTTGTGTGGAATCTCTGCTTTTCAGGAGCAACCTCTCAAGAAAAGAAACGTTCTTGACTACACGGATGCAGACATAGAAAAGCTCTCCGAAGAGTGGGAGGTATTGTATAGTTATGATAACTGTTAGTTTTTACTTCATTTCTTTTTAATTTTACATTGTTAAACTAAAAGGATGCAGAAAAATGAACCAAGTCCCAGTATTTTCTTAATACACGAGATGTGTTATCAAGCTGTCAAGTATTTTGTCAAAATTAACTATTAACATTAGCCTAGCAAAGAAGTTTGCATAAAAAAAAAATATGCAGATGTAATTTCTGTGTTAAAACTACAGCTTAACTGTTAAATGAATTTCAGAATCATTATTTATATTGGTGTAAGTATCTATTAATGTTTAAAATGAATTTCATATGTGAGAGTTCACACAACTAATTGACTTACAATAAGAGTATTGCTTTACATATTTTTACCATTGTACAATTTTGTCCCGCTTTTTTCTGAACTTAGAACCAGTTCATTTTCATTGAAATTAAAAAAATTTGTGTAAAAAAATAATTATAGAGAAAATTGCAAATTTCAGAAGGATGATGACCCCTTAGAACCTGATGAGCTCCCAGAGTATAAACGTCCTCCAGCTAAAATTGATTTTTCTAAAGTATGCTGGAGAAAGTTATGAAAATTTAAAAGAAAAAAAAAATGAAATTCATGATGCAATAATAATAATTTATGTTTAAGTTGGACATGACAGATCCAGATAACGTTCTTAAAGTATCAAAAAAGGGCAAGAGTGTAATGATGTTTGTAGATGTTAATCCTGAGCTCTCTGAATTCGAAGCCGCGTCTGTATTAAGCCGTTGGCAAAGTAATCTACAAAATAATCACATAGTTGCCGAACGGTAAGTTCACCTGGTATTGTGAAACTGATGTGTCCATAATTTATTTGCCCATTTTCTTTTACCTAAATTACCCAAAAACCCATTCGATTTTTAGGTATCCTATAGATTCCAAAAGAGCAATATTTAAGTTCAGTGATGGAGCTCAAGCTGTAGATGCCAAAAATTTTTTTATTACAGAGCGTGAGTGTTCACATGTAACTCTAGAAGGCCAAAATTACATTGGACAGCATGCATCTGCGGTAAGCTTATTATGAACTCTAGAGGTATAATCTTGTTGAAATATTTAATCTGAAAATTGTGTTGCAGTCTACTGTTAAAAAACTTGAAAAAATGAATCCAACTGGCAAAGTGGAAAAAGTCAAAAAGGATGAGAAAAAGCATACTGAATTGTAATTTTTCCCCTATTGTGTATCTTTTGTCATGAAAAAAAAAGAGAACAAACAACTTCATACAATTTTTTAAATAAAAATAACGAATAAAAATCGTATGGTTAAAATAAAAACATTTTTAATCCTATTAGCTGAATTTACACTTTAGATGCTAACATACATTTTGAGTCAATCAATGCAAGTTCATCAAGAACAACTTAACAGTGACCAGTCTTATAGACACAATCATAATTGCTATTGTTATTAAGAGTTAATATTTTTACTGGCATAACTCTGGGTACTATTGAAAGCTTTAGTTTCTCTTTGGAGCTCTTTCACAACAGTAGCCAATGCCTGAGGATTGACTCCATTCTCGCACAGCCTGACGCAGTAGCTCAGAGTCCCTGGATCTAAATTGGTGTTGAGCAGCTTGGAAATGCGATAAAGTGCTTGGAAGGTCTTTCTGGCTGTGTTTATTTGATGATTCACTGGCTCTGGCATGTTTGTCTTACTTGGGTCCTTCCTGTGTAAATAAGCATTAAATATTCTTCATGATAACAAGATATACAATGAGACGTCAGATAAGCTATGTTAAATACTTTTTTTTAACGACTAAGGGTAAATGTGTGGAGTACCATTGCGCCGCAATATAGATCAGACGAATTTGTTTAACTTACCCTTGAAAGTTGGACAGTTTTTCAACCTTTTGAATGAATCTATATACTGTATACGCCCTTTTTCGTCGTAGAAATTGAGTGATTTGTATGCGAGTAGATTAAAATTTTTTTTTTTTTTTTTACTAACGTAATTTAAGTAATCAGAAGTTGCAACTGACAACGTATTCGTTGTAAGTTAACCCCACATTTTAGTTGTTGCGGATATTATAAGAAACAGTGGCGCTTGAGTCGAATATGACAAATTTTGATGGCGCAAAATTTAAAAATGGCTACAAATGAATTGGTGGTTCATCTGTGATTGGTCGATAATGATTCTGTATCCATGACAGTCTCAACAAACGTTCATTTGTACCTACCAATTTTTTAAAGTGGTGTTTGTTATTTACGTGGCAAAGCACGATTGTTTCAAGATGTAAGTTGGATTCTATTTTCTTTCATTAATTTTTAACTAATAATAATACATGAGCTATTGAATCAGATAATAATAGGGTGGTGGTTAACTTATTTTTAAGTTCCCGTGAACGCGTTAATCTACGTGACTGTAGTTTTTCATATTTCCGAACAACTATGTGTTGAAGGTTCGTTTTTTTTTTTTTCACAATAATTTTGCGTCGCGATGACTGCACAATATTTCCGTAAGTGCTTTCAGTATATATTATAAAATTGAAGTTTACGAAAATCATTATACTTCTAAAACTGACAACAAAGTCTCTAATTTTTTAAATCAGAAAACTCTTCACACTTTGCTGTATTTATCTACTTTTTTTCATTTAAAACAAAAAATACATTAAGAAGATGAAGGACGAAGACAACGAGATAACAACTTGCTCTCCCAATAACCCGAAACAGTCGCTTCTAAAAAAATTTGACATACCGATTGGCCACCTGTCTTACGATTACGTTAGAGTGTGCAAAAACGGCAAAGACCTCGAACGCATTGTTCAAATTTTAAGGTATGTTTACCATCTTCTTTTTTCAATCTAAAAATAAGAACCATATCAATTAATAAATTAACAGGTCGGGTGAAGAAGGTTCGTTTCCACACCTGACAAGTACAGCGGAAGCCCGTCTGGCATTAGTGAAACCAGAGAGTGCAGTACTAAGGGTACCTCAGCCAGTGCTAAGTCGAGCTAGTTTACCATCAAATGAAAGGAATGAGCTTGATGCCGAGCTAAATGGTTGGCTTGGCAGGATAAAACTTCTTGAACGTGATCTTGAGGATGAAAAAATAGCTGAAGACTTGCCCAAACCTGCAGTTAGAATGTCAAACTCTATTAGTGACTGTGAGCCCAGCAAGGTTGGTCATATTAATTAATTTTTTTCTAAGGTCAGTTAGAATGATCTATCAAAGTACTTTCCTATGCATGTGTTGTTCCCACACTCAAAAAAGAATTGACGTCTTTCACGGAGATTCGGGAGTAATAATAATGAAACGCAGAGATCACAATAATATTGAGTTTTCATAATAGTTTACAATACTTAAAACTTGTATGAATTTTTTTAAATATTTGTCACAGGTCATTTTTACAAGAACTATAAAAATGAAAATCATGTGATTTATATAGCCTCTTATGGGACGTTACTATTTTCATGCTTGTATTGACAAAAATTTTCAAAAAATGCAGAGATATTAAAAAAAATTACCTGCAACCTAATCGTTGTTTAATAATTAATTGAGCATAAGCTCCTGAATCTATTTTATATATTTCCTATGTTATATATAGTTGTAAGGATTTCAATGGCAGCTAAGACTAAGACCCCTTCCCGTCACCATTCGCCCATTGCCGCCCCTGGCATAATTGTCTTATTTANGAAAAATAACATGAAAAGTCACCTGAATATTCTTAGTAGGGGATGTAACTTGACTATACGTTTATTTAATGAGCACAGTGAACTGTGCGAACGACTTGCATCCAATAAAAAAAAAAAAATACCAAAAATTGCGGAATCGTTTGCAGGTTTTATTATAAAATTGAAGTTTACGAAAATCATTATACTTCTAAAACTGACAACAAAGTCTCTAATTTTTTAAATCAGAAAACTCTTCACACTTTGCTGTATTTATCTACTTTTTTTCATTTAAAACAAAAAATACATTAAGAAGATGAAGGACGAAGACAACGAGATAACAACTTGCTCTCCCAATAACCCGAAACAGTCGCTTCTAAAAAAATTTGACATACCGATTGGCCACCTGTCTTACGATTACGTTAGAGTGTGCAAAAACGGCAAAGACCTCGAACGCATTGTTCAAATTTTAAGGTATGTTTACCATCTTCTTTTTTCAATCTAAAAATAAGAACCATATCAATTAATAAATTAACAGGTCGGGTGAAGAAGGTTCGTTTCCACACCTGACAAGTACAGCGGAAGCCCGTCTGGCATTAGTGAAACCAGAGAGTGCAGTACTAAGGGTACCTCAGCCAGTGCTAAGTCGAGCTAGTTTACCATCAAATGAAAGGAATGAGCTTGATGCCGAGCTAAATGGTTGGCTTGGCAGGATAAAACTTCTTGAACGTGATCTTGAGGATGAAAAAATAGCTGAAGACTTGCCCAAACCTGCAGTTAGAATGTCAAACTCTATTAGTGACTGTGAGCCCAGCAAGGTTGGTCATATTAATTAATTTTTTTCTAAGGTCAGTTAGAATGATCTATCAAAGTACTTTCCTATGCATGTGTTGTTCCCACACTCAAAAAAGAATTGACGTCTTTCACGGAGATTCGGGAGTAATAATAATGAAACGCAGAGATCACAATAATATTGAGTTTTCATAATAGTTTACAATACTTAAAACTTGTATGAATTTTTTTAAATATTTGTCACAGGTCATTTTTACAAGAACTATAAAAATGAAAATCATGTGATTTATATAGCCTCTTATGGGACGTTACTATTTTCATGCTTGTATTGACAAAAATTTTCAAAAAATGCAGAGATATTAAAAAAAATTACCTGCAACCTAATCGTTGTTTAATAATTAATTGAGCATAAGCTCCTGAATCTATTTTATATATTTCCTATGTTATATATAGTTGTAAGGATTTCAATGGCAGCTAAGACTAAGACCCCTTCCCGTCACCATTCGCCCATTGCCGCCCCTGGCATAATTGTCTTATTTAACTTCATTGATTTTGTAGCGATTTTATACCATGGCGCATTAGCTTTTTAAAAAAATTACAATAAAATTGTGCAAGCCATCACATCATCATACTATAGTTTTAAGATTAGTATGAAGATTGAAAAATTATGTTAAAATTTAAAAAGCTAGATATAATTTTATTTAAAAAGTTATCGATCAAGTATTTCTCTACAAACAATATTTTTTATCTCGAATTTACTGTTTGATTCATTTTGTATACATACTATTTTTGGATTTTTACGTATTGAAAGAAAAACGTACAATTGACTATGAGAAAAGAACTCCATCTTAAGGTACAATCCAACCTTATCGAAACTTTGTCCTTGTGATTTATTTATTGTCATTGCAAAGGCTAGTACAACTAAAAATTATTTTTTATAGAGAATGAAAAGGAATGATAAAGAATTTCTCGTATTTAAAGTGATTCGCGAGTAAATACTTTATTTCCTACATGTTCATCTGTAATAATTTTTGCTTTGACGTTGTATTCCAAAAGTTTTGAAATTTAGTTAATGTGGTGGGAGGCCATTATTTATGTTATTCAAAACTTTTGAAAGAAAATTCAAATGTACATCATTACCAGTTTGATCGACATCTTCATGGGTTGCATATTCGATGCTGTAATAAATTTTAACAAACGTCACCTTTAATATTATTCATAACTTTTTTATTCATTAAAGTACTGTGCCTATTCATTATGTGTTTCTATAAGAATGACATTGTTTAAAAAAGTGTCATTTGTATCATTATAAATTTGTGGACAAAAGTTAGAATAGCTAATATAAATAGTAAAAGCAGAAATGTCTTTAAGATAATGCTTTTTACAATCTCCAATTCTAATTAAGAAATCATTTCTAAAATTTTTGTTTAAATCTAGTAGTTTTCGAAAAAACTTTATTTTATGTTATAAACTTATGTTGCAAAAATTTATCCAAGTACTGTACAAATGAGGTGAAAATAATTTTTCTGCTGGTATTTGATACGCACATTAAAGTATTAAAGAGGACAAAGTAATTCACAACTTTGTTGTAGCGATTAAAACAAATTTATTGCTCTTTTAAAAATAGACTATTTTCCCTTGGAATGGAAAGTATATGTAAAGTTTAAGTAAAATCTGTGAACAAAACGTAGTTGTAAAATAAATTACTAGATTTACTGTTGACGAAGAAATTAAGCGACACGAAACAATGTAAAATGTACATTTATAAAATATTAATTATCAATTAGGTAACTAGGGCGGTAAATGTTAATGATGAGATAAACATTAGTTTTAGATGTACTTGATAAGGACGTAAATTCTGTCCCAAGTGTCTAATCCATTCTGGCCAAGTGGTAAAGACACTCGACTACCAATGATGCGGACCAGGTCCAAATTCCTTTACTGGAGCTAAGGGATGCTTTTTTTTTACTATTTATATTAGCTATTCTCACAGCTTTTAAGCAGTTAGAAGTACAAGTTTTACTTTTTCATTTTTGAATCGCCGAGAATCTAGCTTATAAAAATCCACATGACACTTTCACATGAAAATTCTACATGACACTTCTACATGGTAAATTGGCACGACTTTTCACCTAACATGTCACTGGAAAAATAACATGAAAAGTCACCTGAATATTCTTAGTAGGGGATGTAACTTGACTATACGTTTATTTAATGAGCACAGTGAACTGTGCGAACGACTTGCATCCAATAAAAAAAAAAAAATACCAAAAATTGCGGAATCGTTTGCAGGTTTTGCAATTGCCATGCAAAAAATTGTCAGAGTATTATTTTTTTGTAAAAAAAATAAAATGTAGTACGTCCTGCGAGAATCTAATAAAACTATTATTTCGCCTCAACGGTAGAGTTTCTACTATTAAAATTATCACCAGTCGTTTGCAATTTAATTTCCAGTGCGTGTGAGGATCGCAAAATAGTCGAATTAGTTATATTTATTGAATAAATAATTATATTTATATACGAGAGTAAGTCGAGTCATCTTACTCCCACCCCAGGCCAGGGCGCATGCGCACTACACTCGAAATTCGAAATACCAGCGATGGGATATAGTTCCGGCCAGATTTGGGAATTCTCTAGGACCCAACCTCTCTGAAGTGGGAAATCACTAGATCAAAAAAAAAATAGTACCGAAGGTGACGCGCGAGATTCAAATAAGGTCCAATAACACAAGCATCCATCACCTGATGAACCAGTGTGCTTACTGGACTCTGTTAAATAAATAATTATTAATAACACAAGCGCCTATCACCGTATAACCTGAGGCGCTAATTCCAAATCTAGTAAATAAATAATTATTCAGAAATATGTTAAGCACCTTTTTCCTGATGATCCAGGACACTTGTTTGCAACACTATTAAATAATAAAAAGTTGATCGATAACATATTAACCATATCACAATTTTGATTGCCTATCTAGTACGACAAAGATCTTTTTAATTGGCGCTCTTGTAATTACTTGATAATTTATTATTCAATAGTAGCCAGTAAGCGCCTTGGGTCATCAGGTGATAGGCGCTTGTGTTGTTAATAATTATTTATTTAACAGAGTGGCCAGTAAGCACACTGGGTCATCAGGTGATGGATGCTTGTGTTATTGGACCTTATTTGAATCTCGCGCGTCACCTTCGGTACTATTTTTTTTTTGATCTAGTGATTTCCCACGTCAGAGAGGTTGGGTCCTAGAGAATTCCCAAATCTGGCCGGAACTATATCCCATCGCTGGTACTTCGAATTTCGAGTGTAGTGCGCATGCGCCCTGGCCTGGGGTGGGAGTAAGATGACTCGACTTACTCTCGTATATAAATATAATTATTTATTCAATAAATATAACTAATTCGACTATTTTGCGATCCTCACACGCACTGGCAATTAAATTGCAAACGACTGGTGATAATTTTAATAGTAGAAACTCTACCGTTGAGGCGAAATAATAGTTTTATTAGATTCTCGCAGGACGTACTACATTTTATTTTTTTTACAAAAAAATAATACTCTGACAATTTTTTGCATGGCAATTGCAAAACCTGCAAACGATTCCGCAATTTTTGGTATTTTTTTTTTTTTGCTGGATGCAAGTCATTCGCACAGTTCACTGTGCTTATTTAATGCTCCTAATTAAAAGTGTGCGCTAGTTGGCAGTTACCTTATACGGACTAACTCGCTATTGCTCGCCTTACATGCTTGCAGCCTTACACTCGCGACCTATATGTTCACACTTCTACGCCATACAAACACAGACCTGCACACACATACTCTTTCGCGTTCGCTCTTATGTGTGCGTAAGCATCGACTCTCACCCTCACACCTAACAATGATCTATAACTGTTTTTTATTTTTCGTAAGATTTGAAGAAAATTACCCACCTGAAAAAAAATGTCGGAATTCTATGTAGAATTACTTCTGTAATACTTTTAGGACAGCCATATGGCATTACACATGGTTTTACATATGGCATTACCAAGCTAAAACCCCTTATGTAATGCCATACGTAAAACCATATGTAATGCCACATGACTTTCCTGAAGGTATTACAGAAGTAATCACACATGGAATTCCGTCTTTCTTTTTCAGGTGGGTACCACCTTATATTATTAGTTTTTCTCTGAATGGGTTTTCACAGTTACATAAATCTTTCAAAGTGTTGTTTACTATATCTGAAGCTTTTTTGAGAATCATACTAGCTTTATCCGAAATTATTACATCTGCTTCTTTCAATACTTTTTATCACAAGCTTTGTCTAAAAGTACACCTTCTATAATACTTATTTCCAATTGCAGCTAAAAAGTACGATGAGTAGTCATCCTTTAGGTGGTAAAATTGACGCAATACCTGTATAAACAATTTTTCTTTTTAAAGTTATACTTCTATAGGCGCGTTCTGCCCTATGGAGTAAATCAACGATTTCAGACTGGTGACTTTGAAAAAAAAGTGTAACGGAAGTGGATTTTGCTTGATTCTCCCCCTTCGCCCCGCCCCTCTTAACGTACTTCCGGTCCCTCTACACCACCCACCATCCAACATCATCGCACCACACTACACAACATCATCGTACCATACCACACCACACATTTTGAATTTTACTATTTTTTTTTCTTTTAACTAATTTCTGGAAAAAAAAAAAAAGATTTCAATACGATTTGTACACCCGTCCTCTTACACTCTGGGCAAGCCCTTTACCCACTTTGCTATGAGCAGTATTTATTCATTTGGTTTCATTTTACATGAAATAAATAAGTTATTTACAAATATAAATTTTTTTGGTACATGTTTTTTTCAAATTGCTATTGTTATTAAGAGTTAATATTTTTACTGGCATAACTCTGGGTACTATTGAAAGCTTTAGTTTCTCTTTGGAGCTCTTTCACAACAGTAGCCAATGCCTGAGGATTGACTCCATTCTCGCACAGCCTGACGCAGTAGCTCAGAGTCCCTGGATCTAAATTGGTGTTGAGCAGCTTGGAAATGCGATAAAGTGCTTGGAAGGTCTTTCTGGCTGTGTTTATTTGATGATTCACTGGCTCTGGCATGTTTGTCTTACTTGGGTCCTTCCTGTGTAAATAAGCATTAAATATTCTTCATGATAACAAGATATACAATGAGACGTCAGATAAGCTATGTTAAATACTTTTTTTTAACGACTAAGGGTAAATGTGTGGAGTACCATTGCGCCGCAATATAGATCAGACGAATTTGTTTAACTTACCCTTGAAAGTTGGACAGTTTTTCAACCTTTTGAATGAATCTATATACTGTATACGCCCTTTTTCGTCGTAGAAATTGAGTGATTTGTATGCGAGTAGATTAAAATTTTTTTTTTTTTTTTTA
>NW_019379804.1:475282-490764 GCF_000648655.2 Copidosoma floridanum | reverse complement strand
GTTTATACAGATCTTATAAATGCAATTTCAAGTGATTGTTCCATAAGGTTACATGTTGAATTGCAAATTTTTAAAATTAATCATGTAAAAAACGGGTACAGTTAAACGATCTGCTATTTTATAAGGGTATTTCTTATTTTCTTAGGAAGTTGTTTTGAAACCATCTGAAGATTCGATGAAAGAGCACAGTCTGGTACTGGCCATTCACGATATTGTTTATAAAAATTGTTCTGTTATTAGATATTAAAATATTTATTGAAACCACACCTAATTAACGTAGGTATACTTATTCCAACAGTAATTGCACCACCTTTGTACATAATATCGTTTCATACGAGGTATACTTATATGTATAATTATATTATTTGCCATATAATTTTATAGATGTATAACTTCTTACTTGGGTACCCAAGCACCCACTGTCCACTGGTTTCGTTTTGAATCTTGTCGACTTGAACCAGTACGTCGTCAAAGAACATTAATCAAAGGCATTAGAACGGCAGAAGCTCTCTTACTCCCTTCATACTGGATGACAACCATATACCTTCTGGACGCGTACTTTCTAATATCCCTCGACAGGGCTTGCAGGAAATACGTACGGCTTCAGTTTCAAGGCCTGACATACGAATTTACTTGCCTGCCCTTTGGACTTAGTTCAAACCTTTTTGTGTAAGCAAAGCTGCTTAAACCTATAATGAATCATCTCCGCGCAAGGGGTTATGTATCTATCGTCTATTTAGATTATTTCCTGTGTGTAGCGAAGAGACGCGACAATTACTCGGAAAATACCAACTACACGACCAGCCTACTACAATTGCTCGGATTCTTAATTAACTATCAGAAAAGCTATTTGGTCCCTCAAACTAGATGTAAATATTTGGAAGTAACTTTAGACTCAATGAAATACCAGGTAGCTCTGACAGATAAAACAAAGGCGAACACGCTACTTGAGGCCGCATCGAAAAGGAAACCTTGTAGCATCTCCAACTTTGCAAGTCTTATAGACGATCTAACTTTCGTGTGCCAGGGGGTAGAGTACGGACTCCTACAAGAGATAGAAAAAAAATAAACTCTAAGAAATATGACGGCAATTTCCATGCTCGTCTAACGTTTTCAGTAAATAACACAACCGCCATTGCCTACGTAAACAGGATGATGGGAGTCAGATATAAGACGTATAATTCTGTGGCTAGGAAGATCTGGTTCCGGGATTAGGACCGGAAAATTTTTCTAACCGCTTCCTACATTCCATCGCGTGTAAACACAGCCGTGGACAGACTATCGAGAATAAAGAACCGGGACACTGAATGGTCTTGGGCAAGATGTACTTCAAGCGAGTCAATAGGAAATTTTAGACCCCCGACATCGACTTATTTGTGACAACAGACAACACAAAATGTAGAAAATTTATATTGTGACGGCCGTCTCCAGGAGCGTTCACTGTCGATGCTTTCACCATGAACTGGGCTGGGAAGTTCTTTTATGCTTTTCTTCTTTTAGTGGCATATTAAAAATACTAATAAAGATCAAACGAGAACATGCAAGAGGCATCATTGTATAGTGCCTTACTGACCATCGCAAATTTGGTTCCCTCTGCTCCTTCAAATGTTAGGTTACGATCCCTTGTTGCTAGGCCCGGATCATAATATGTAATCTTATATTTATAGACGACCACATCCTCAGGCACAGCACCTGATTTTAGTGGCCGGAACTGTATGTGGCAGGCGTTCATTGAAAGAACGCGTCCCCTCAATCGTCCTGGACATAGTCTCGGCATTTCTAGCACCGTCAACAATAAAACAATATACACCAGAGCTCAAAAAAGTAGCATGCATTCTGTACTTACTCGAAAAGATGTGGGCGTATTTAAGCCAACAAGAGAATCACATCTAGAGGTTTTCGTGGACCTATTTCAGAGCGGTGTGTCTTACAGCACCCTTAACCCAGCACAAGCGGCTATTTCATTAATTTCTGGGGACATAAATATAGGCAAGGACCAGCTAGTATTCCGGTTTCTAAGAGATACCTTCAAACTAAACCATCGTGTCCTAAATACGAGTACATGTGGAACGTAAACTTTGTCCTGAAGTTTCTAAAAGGTCTTTATTCCACAGAGACTCTTAACATTAAAACCTTAACGATTAAAACAGCCAGTCTGCTAGCACTCGGTGCAGCGTACCAGATGCAAACTTTAGCGGCTTATTAGATTGGAAACAGAATCGCTCAGAGAGGGGAAGGATCAACTACTCCTGGGCACAAAAAAGCCTTACAAACTGGTAAGCATGTATACTCTAATCAAATGGGCGAAATCAGCTGTAAAAGACTGCAGTATCGATGTGAGCATTTTCTCCGCACACTCACTGCGATATGCAACGGTCTTAGCGATGAAAAGAAGAGGGGTCATTTTGGATCTGATGAAAAAAACGTCTAGATGGTCAGCAAATTCCACTACATTGCCAGATTTTATAATCGACCAGTACTATCTGACAACTATACATTTTCATCTGCTGTCTTGCTTAATAGTGCAGCAGATAAGTAACACCATAAAATTTCTTCGAAGCCTAATCACGATGGCAGAGCTATGAAACATTTCGCTGAGATGTAAGATTCGAATATAAATCACAAGACTGATAGTACTAAGGCCATAAAATGCTTATAATTCCGTGTACAATTGTTTTTAGAAGTGGACGTTACAAGGAACTAATAAAAAAAGATCACTTAAAGCGGCGTTGGCTCAGTGGTAAGCGTCCTTGCTACTGATACAACGCTGTTCTAGGGGTCGTGGGTTCTATTCCCGGTGAATGCAGATTTTTTCAAAAACTGTTTTCATCGGGAAAAGTTCCTATGTAACCCTGTCTGTTCCGGGGCGAGTTTTTCCATGGAATCTACCTTCAGAGTAATTCCAGGGTTTTTTCCTTGCCCCACAGGTCTTCGGGCCTGGGTGAATGCGAAACAGTGTTAGAGCTATAGGTAGGGATTAGCGGATCCGATGCCAGACGTTGGGCAGGGATCGCCAGCCTTACCGGCGAGGAGTGTTCCCTGAATCATGGGGCTTCTCCGGGGATGCTAATTAGCCTGGATCCGATGCTTCGGCAGAGAGCGCCGGCTTAACCGGCGAGGAGTGGACGTCCTGGAATGTGGAATCATCTCTGGGGAATGGCTACACAGTGGCGAGTGGACCCGATGCACCATTAGTTCAGAGAGCGTCAGCTTAACTGGCAAGGTGTTCCACCGGAGATACTTTTTTTTTTTATTGAGCATTTGAGGCCAGAAGGCCCATTTCAGCTTTACATGAGATTTAAATGATTACAAAAAATAATAAAAGTACATTAGATAACACAATTCAGCAAGTCTTAAACTAATTAAATATATCGCATTTATACATTTAGATTACATTTAAGCCAAAATTTATGCATGTAAAAACACGCTTTGCTGTTAGGTGAAGACAATAATATATCTGCCGTGCAAGGCAGAAAAATGTTGATTCTACTTAGATTCTTAACAAATTCCCTACGATTGTCATTGTAAAGATCTCATTGCTACAGAACATGATTAATGCTGTCACTAGGGTAACCGCATTTACATAAGGTATCTCTAATGATTCCAATTCGGTGTAAAGACTCCGCCAAGCCATAGTGATTGGCCCTGCATCTATTCACAATTACAATGTAGGATGTATTATATTTGCGTCTACTGTACCACGGTGTTAATATGTCTTCATAAAAAATATCAAAATAGTTTTTACTCTTAGTTTTTCCCTGAAGCAGCAAGGTAGTTTTGGTCGAGCTATGCATGTTTTTTTTAAAAAGCTCTCTAAAATCTGTGAAGGGGATTATGTTTGAAACTAATGAAATATCAGTTGCAGAGGTTGCTGCTTTGGCTAATCTGTCAGCAATCTCATTGCCTTCAATTTTTATATGAGCTGGAATCCGGAGATACTCACACTGTGCCCATGGATTCAAGTATGATATTAATAACAGGGTTGGAAATAGGTGTGTGGCAATGCACCCCCACACATAGGTGGTGAGTGGGTAGCCCCGGCGACTAAGCCAGTAGGCTGTCGTGGTAACCCGGTAGAAAAAAAAAGCTATTAAAAGTGAAAAAAATATAATTATGTTAAAAAGTACCGTTCTTAAAAAGTACTACTACACAAATCAAAACAAATTAATCAAAAACATGCTCTGAAACGGTACAATAATTTTGTTTTTCATACTTGTGTATATTTAAATAAAACGTGACTAGATGATTGTTGATAATTATTGTATGTTTATTATAAGCATGATCGTTTTATGAAACGTAGAGCCACTGTAAAGTTGAAGTCATCGAACAAAGAAAAGTACATAAGTACCAGCAAAGAGATAAATCAAAAAGTCAGTGACAGCTATATAAACATGAATAATTTTTAAGAAGAGGGTGGTAATCCGAGGTATTACGTGCAAACAAAGAATGTCAAGTGTACGTGGAAATTGAGAGTAATCAGGAAGCAGAAAAAAATTTTGTATGTACTCAGTACGTTTATGAAAGTGGTAAGTGTGATGTTTCCATCCAAACATCCGTGGTTTTCTCTTAAGGTCGTCCTGTTATCGTACCCTCTAAAAAAGTGGACAAGCAGTGCAGTTCACCACAAGTAATTACTGTTGCAGCCTCAGTTCAAACACCAACTGCTATCTTGACAAGAGAGTATTTTCGTGGAATTTCATCGATAACAAGTGACGAAGAGTTAATGGACTTTCCTGGTGTTTCAATCAATAGTTTTACTTTTTTACCAAGTAAATGGAGCAGTTACGAAAAGAATAATTTCAATATAACGTTAGAGAATAGACTACTTATACTACGTATGAAACTGAAAGCAAGGCTATCTTTCTCTGCGTTGGGGATACTGTTTTGCACACACAGAATAACGATCTCAAAAATTTTTTATTCGTTATTAAATTATATGGCTTAGGTCACGTATAATTTAGTATCTTGATCAACTTAGGATGTAGTGAAAGCAACAACGCCCAAGTGTTTTCACCCACTAACTCGAACACACGTGTTATCATTGATTGTACCGAGTTCAGGATAGAGATTCCAGCAAGTGCAGATAATCGAGTTTACTGTTAACACTACAAAAAAAGATTTACTGCCAAGCTTCTATTAGGGATCACTCTATCTGGGTTAGTTTGTTTCAAATCAAAAGTTGCTGGTGGACGAAAAAGTGACAGTCAAATGACTGTTCAATCTAATCTGATAGATCTTTTGGAGAAAAGCGATGTTGTTTTAGCTGATAAGGGCTTTCCAGAATTAAAAAAAGTTATTGATTAAGACGGTAAAAATGCTGTTCTTATCATGCTACTTTTATAGAGAAAAAAAAAAATTAACAAAGCAAGAAACAGAAAAGACAGATCGGACTGCAAGGTGTGCATCCATGTGGAAAGAGTGATACAAAGATTAAAAACTTCTCAAATTGTTAATAAAGATCTACAATATTTATCTCATTGTATTAATGACCTGATGCATTTTCAGTTGAAGGCAGTGGTGATTAAATTATACAGAAACATGTAATATTTAACTTATTCATATGAAATATGTTTTTTACTATTTAAACAATTTTATTGTACATAAAAATTAGATCTTTAAATTCCTAAGAACAATGTATTATTTTTGTAATACTTTTAGCGTCATCGAATAAACTTTTATTTGAAACTGCATACTTGTCATACGAATACTTGAATGAATTGAGATTTTTACTCTTCCTTAGTTAGACTCAAAATTATTTTAAAACTCTCACTTAGTGTTACTAATATTTTTCCCTGTAAATGACAGATTTTCCTTTTTGGTTTTTGAAACACATACAATATGATTTTTACTTACGTAATCATCTCTTACTTTAGGTAAATAATCTCTGAAATAAAATTTCTTACACTTCAAAATTACACTGCGTAAAAAAACTCATCTCTAACTACCTGAATGCAACAAAATTCATTTTTCACTGGTGAGTATAAAAATGCATCACAAATACTACATCCAGTAACGTATAACTGTGTTTGTGCTTGTATATAGAATACTGAACTATCTCTTAAACAAACTTCCCGTTCTTGAATTGTAAATATTTAACATTCGATTTATTGTTATCTCCGAATATATCAATTTGTTACGTCCGAAGTTCTATAAGTGAAGGGCGGAACTCGTAGATTCGTTCTACAAAGAAATAAATTTAATTTTTGTTCGTTAGGAACCAGACATTGGCCCAAAGACCTTATTTGCTTTTACTTACAGTATACTTTTCTTTGAAATTGTTGACTCGGCGTTGTGGTGTTCGGTTTCATCAAGCGACATGTATGGAGTGGTGTAGGCTGAGCTAACGTTAACTTACTGTTAGAATTTATGTCTTATGTCATACGGTAGTAGCGTATCTTATTCGTCTTTTTATCTCATGTCCTTGTAAAGGTCTTTGCCATACAGTGTCTATTTTATTTTTCCTTGATACTTAATTTATTCATTATGGTAAGAATTATGTGTCAATTAATTAGAATTTTCAGATCTTGAAATGTTTCATATAATTTAGTAAATAAAATGTTTTTGAATTTATAAAATTAATTTAATCAACAGCCAAGTTGTGTCGTATCTGATGATTTAATAAATTTAGAAAAGAGAGGAAAAGTTAGTTTTACCAGTAGTATAAATAATAAGGTTTTAGATTCGCATTTACAATGTTATACAATATATAGTTTTTCCTAACTTAACTTACTTCTATGATCGTTGGTTAGCCGCACCTTGCGCGCACGCAGTCGTAGGATCTTATAAGTTGACCGGAACGATGATCCTAATCCTACACAAGAGTACTCGTGGTGATGACAATAATTAGGTTGCTGCTTTTAACGTTGGAACCCAAGTCGACGGTCTTTTCTTTCTTGTTCCTCCTTGATTCACTTTTTAGGCGAGTTTAGTTGAAATTCACGCTTTTAACACGTAGCTTAATCACCGAACTAAGTCTTACATCCGCTTAAAAGACGCAACAGAACTCACTCTCCAACCTTTATAGTTACTTTGGAGCACTTGATGAAAGAGAAAAGGCGAATACTGTTATGTGCGAGGAGTTTTTATACTCTTGCGTTTAAGGAGGACGCGTCAGGTTGGGGATCCGAACCAATCAGAGCTTAACCTAATTACCCTTGACTGACACGAGCACAATCGTGGTGCAATGATTTCACAGTGATTGATGGTTAAAACTGCTGATCCCTCGGATTTTACATTAAGTACAAGTTGCTGTCGAAATTGTGTATGATGTTTCTTGTGGACCTACGCAGTAAAGAATATTGAAATAATTGAGTGTTCACATTCTTGGATGTACCACTGCGAATTGATGTTGTAAGATGAGCGTTTTATAAGATTGTATGAGGTTGCACGCGTAGTTCGAGTTTTTCAACGGTAGCTTGTTTCAAAAGAAGTAAGTTATATATCACGCAATTACAGAAGCAGGTATACCGCTCGATGGTCTGAGATCGCTGAGCTTTTGCTTTTTATAATTTAAAAACGAAGCTCTATGTTTTGAAGTAATAAATATTAAGTACATGACATGAGATGTCACATTATCCTTGTCAACTATCAGAACTGATTTACATGATACAGGACATTTTATTTTAACTACTTTACACATATTTTCACTCAGAACAACATCATCGAGACTTATAGCACACAACCATGGTTGATTCTCACTTACTAAGATAATGACTTTTATCACTTCAGTTTTAAATAAATTTTCATACGTTTTTCTAGCATTTTCCTCATTTTCTCTACCATAACGTAGAGCTGGTGTCTCTACTTTCTTTGGGTACAACATGTCTGAAACTAACGATTCAACAGATATTTTGCACCAACTTTTTATTGAATGGGCACTTTTATTTGCAGATACACGAAGATGCCTTACATCGAACCACTCTGGGCAATTTGATTATTTAACTGTGTCACAGCAAAGCTTAGTAATTTTGTCTTTCGTTTGTTGAAGACAGTTGTTTTGTAAAAATCTTTATCACAGTCTGTTATTTTGTCTACAGTTTTGTCCTGTACTAAGTTTATGTTTATCTTTTCTTAACTGCTAGCTATTTTCACTCTATTATTTTAAAGTATAAGCCTAAAATGCTTGAGACATTTAAATTCAACTGTTCTGCGCAACAGTCTGTCAGCTCACGGCCACTGTTGAGAACGTTTATACATATATTACAGCGAGCATTTATAACTAATTTTCTGTTAATAAATTTGTACATAGTTATAAGTAACGTGATAATTTATTAACACGCTGTTCCCTATTCCTACTTGCGACAATTGCCATCCCAGCATTACTTCCTGGCGCAAACAAATTTTACAAATTATTTTTTTGTTTGCTAGTATCTGAAATTTTTCAACAATTTTTGTACATATTCTTATATCTAGTTTTTTATCAACTAGTAATAATAATGAATCTATTATATTTTGCACTAGACCTTTTTTGCTATCTTTCTTTGACTCCCTTAATATAACTTGCAAAGAAGATCTGTCTTTTAATTTCGATACGTCCACACTGCATGCATCAACAGAAAGTAGGTTTTTTACACTGAACATTTTATATATATACTTTCTTTTACTATACTTTTCTAAAGTAAACTGCCGAGTGGTGGGTAACCCTCAAGTTTGTTCCAAATTAGTTTTTGTACAGCTTTCATCGCTATTTACGTACTTAATTAGGGCACTGTTTGCACTTTCCACTTTAGTTGTAGACACAGGTGCTTTTAGCTACTGTTATACAGCGATTATTGTTTATCTGCAACACAATATGAGAGTAAGTATACAAAACTAATTTTTTCTAATGATATATTAGACTTCAACAAATTGTACATCCAACAGCTTACATATAATGTTATGTTGTAGTAATGTTTGTCGAATGATCTGACCCATAATAATATAGCTTTTACCATTTTTCTTGTGTTCCTCTATTTTTTGTACATGGCTCACGTTCACTAGCAGTTAGCACTGTTAGGTACTGTTTCTAGTTGGAAATCAATTGTATGACTTATCTTCTCAAAGCCTGTCCTTATGATTATTTCCATTTTTAACTCTGATAACAGAATGAGAACATAACCATTAAATACACACTTGAACGAAAAAACAAGTATAGTTTTGATATTGACTTACTTTTTTAGATGCTCTACAGAAATTATATTTGCTTCTCAATTCTATGAATAGTCGCTACATTATCAAAAGGCATTGAAATTATATAATTTGAAATTTCTAAAAAAGTTTCTGTTCAACAGAAGCACTACAAACACCTACCCTCTCTGCAAAATTGGCATACCATACATTGACAATAATTTTGAAAAAATTTCAACTATGTTAAAACCCTACAATATTTACACTTATCCTCTTATCAACAATAAACTGCAGCATATCGTCCGCTTAGGAAAAGATACAATGAATAAACATAAACAGACAAATGTAGTATATAAGTTTTATTGTAAAAGTTGTCTTGTGTCATATGTGGGTGAAACAAAGCGAGCGGCGGAGGTCCGCATTAGTGAACATATGAAAAGTAAAAACTCTGATTCCGTTGTTTGTGCACACCAAATCAATTTTGACCATGAATTCGATTGGGATAACTTTAAAATCCTTGACAAAGAATCCAATTACAAAAAAAGAATTATTTCCGAAATGCTTTATATAAAACTCGACAAACACAACATCAATAGAAAGGAGGATGTGCTTTCCTTTAATAGAGCATACCTTCCTTTACTACGAAAGTTTAAATGTCCCGATCGAGTTCATCGCCCTTTACCGTCTACCTTTGCGGCTCCGCCTATGTAAGCGCTGGCTTGTTGTTGTAATTTATTGTCAGTCGATAGCACAACAGGTGACGAGTAAGTCAACCAAACTTACGAATTCTCGCATACCTGCGGTAACAATTTACATAAAAATTTTTTGTATTTTTGTGTTTGAGCCTTCCAGATCACTCATTGTGTGTTTTTAATTTTAATTTTGTAGCCTGATGAGGCTGACGTATATTGTCAGCGAAACGTTGCGCATTAATAAATCAACGCAAGAAAATTTAAATACACTTTACTTATATTTATTTATTTTCTCACATTTCGCCCCCAACGGATCACTGATCACTTTGAATTTCCAAATTCACCGGAGGGCACTGATATATACTAACAAACCAAAAATCTTTTTATTAAAAACATTTATTCGGAATCCGTGCAGTTTACTTTGACAAGTAAGCTGTAAAAAGTAAATAAAGTATAATTATGCTGTAAGGTACTATGCGTTCCTTACGCCATGAAATAATTGCTGGCCCTACAGGGCCGTCGATTTGAACTTTGTCACGTAATAATAAGAAAAGAGCTAGTTGTTTAAAAATTTGAAACTGACAAAAAATGTATGTTTATAAAATATCACTATTATATAAATACCAGGGCTATTATAAATACACTTATTTAATTTAGTTGCAAGTTGTTTCGATTTTATTTTAACGCCTCCTAGCGGATTTAACTGAACTAAAGCGCAAAGCTAGCGTATTTTTGCAAAACTTTGAGCTTATTTATTGCTTTAGTTATCAATTTTTTCAAGATAAAAACGATACTAAAACTATCTCGGAAGTGTCAAAAATCGGTATGCAAAATTTCAGCAAAATCGGTTGAGTAGTTTTCGCGGTTAGCGATTACAACGGTTTTAGCGATTTTGTTTTATTAAAGGCTATTTTTGTCCATAAAAATAATATGAAAAACCATCAATTGTCATGTTGCTAAAGTTCTTAAATACTCTATAACATTCTTTTGGGCTCTCTGAAGTATATAGTGCATATATTATATTATATACAGTATATGTTGAGCCCAAAATAGAGTTAACAAACAAGGGGTTATAATAAAATAATAGTCTAAAACGCTTTAGGAATATGTTCAAGGATGTTAGTAAAGTATTTGAGAACTTTGGCAACATGACAATTTTTGGTTTTTCATATCGTTTTTCATAGATGAAAATAGAAATTTTCGTATTTTTTCGAGCTTTAATAAATAATTAATATCTCAGAAGGTATCAACTTTAGAGAAAAGTTGCAATAAATTCTTTTTTAAAGTCGAAAGATAAAAAAAAAAAAAAAATTTCCGAGTCAAAACTAACAATTTGCAAAATTTGTTTAAAAAAAACTGTTTAAACAACTTTGGACCATCTTTGGGACCTGGCGACATACAAATTCGTTTTTAGAAGATAATTTTATAGATAATGCAAAAAAACCGATTCCAATTATTTTCTCCAAGGAATTTCAGATTACGACCTGGACTAATTTTAGCTGTTTAGAGATGAACAATTTTAAACTGATTTTAATCACAAAGTTCAAGTGATATATTTTTTTTCTGGGTTACCACGACAGCCTACTGGCCTAGTCGCCGGGGCTATCCACTCACCGCCTATGTGTGGGGGTGTATTGTCACACACCTATTTCCAACCCTATTATTGATATCATACCTGAATCCATGGGCACAGTGTGAGTATCTCCGGTAGAACACCTTGCCAGTTAAGCTAACGCTCTCTGCACTAATGGTGCATCGAGTCCACTCACCACTGTGTAGCCATTCCCCGGAGATGATTCCACATTCCAGGACGTCCACTCCTCGACGGTTAAGCCGCTAATCCCTACCTATAGCCCTAACACTGTTTCGCATTCACCCAGGCCCGAAGACCTGTGGGGCAAGGAAAAAACCCTCGAATTACTCTGAAGGAAGATTCCATGGAAAAACTCGCCCCGGAACAGACAGGGTTACATAGGAACTTTTCCCGATGAAACCAGTTTTTGAAAAAATCTGCATTCACCGGGAATAGAACCCACGACCCCTAGAACAGCGTTGTATCAGTAGCAAGGACGCTTACCACTGAGCCAACGCCGCTTTAAGTGATCTTTTTTTATTAGTTCCTTGTAACGTCCACTTCTAAAAACAATTGTACACGGAATTATAAGCATTTTATGGCCTTAGTACTATCAGTCTTGTGATTTATATTCGAATCTTACATCTCAGCGAAATGTTTCATAGCTCTGCCATCGTGATTAGGCTTCGAAGAAATTTTATGGTGTTACTTATATGCTGCACTATTAAGCAAGACAGCAGATGAAAATTTATAGTTGTCAGATAGTACTGGTCGATTATAAAATCTGGCAATGTAGTGGAATTTGCTGACCATCTAGACGTTTTTTTCATCAGATCCAAAATGACCCCTCTTCTTTACATCGCTAAGACCGTTGCATATCGCAGTGAGTGTGCGGAGAAAATGCTCACATCGATACTGCAGTCTTTTACAGCTGATTTCGCCCATTTGCTTAGCGTCTACATGCTTACCAGTTTGTAAGGCTTTTTTGTGCCCAGGAGTAGTTGATCCTTCCCCTCTCTGAGCGATTCTGTTTCCAATCTAATAAGCCGCTAAAGTTTGCATCTGGTACGCTGCACCGAGTGCTAGCAGACTGGCTGTTTTAATCGTTAAGGTTTTAATGTTAAGAGTCTCTGTGGAATAAAGACCTTTTAAAAACTTCAGGACAAAGTTTACGTTCCACATGTACTCGTATTAAGGTAAAACCTGTGGGGCAAGAAAAAAACCCTGGAATCACTCTGAAGGGAAATTCGATAGAAAAACCCGCCCGGAACAGACAGGGTTACATAGGAACTTTTCCCGATGAAAACAGTTTTTGAAAAAATCTGCATTCATTGGGAATACAACCCACGACCCCTAGAACAGCCTTGTATCAGTAGTAAGGACGCTTACCACTAAGCCAACGCCGCTCCTACTTTTAATAGCTTATTATGTGACCAAATAAACTGTATGGATTTAGAACAAAAATTTTTTTAATAAGAAGATTTTTTTTTTTTTAAGTGTCGGGAATAGATGTAAAATTTTTAACTGAAAACGTTTCACATTACGCGTTAACACACTATGGTGTTTCATTTTGTGAGTCTTGGGCGAAGCATATAGGGGGGGGGGGAAGGGGGTGCTAGTTAAAACATTTGCGTAAGTGCTATTTTTATATCAAGTTCATCTTAATTTTTGTAAACCTTAGAATCTAAAGTTATATACTTTAAAAAGTTCCGATTGCATGGATTATCTGAAAAGAATTTTAAAATTATTAATGTCCGACAGAGATTAGAAGGGAGATTGCCAGCGCCTATGGTAGAGAGTGTGTCGCTTTTTTTCCACTGTTTTGAGAGCCCAGTCGCGGCAAATCAGCCGAACTATACGCACGTTTCAGCAGCGGAGGAGAAGACCAAATTGTGCGTACGATAGGTACCTAGTAGAGGGGGAAGGAATATGTGCNAGAATATCCTAAAGCGCGAGATTTCAAATCTCATAAACTAAATTTTCTATTTACATCAGTACAATGTTACTGATGTTGCACATAGTCCCAAGGTTGATAGACAGAAGTGTAACGAATGTATATCAATAACAAGTCTTAGAAGGACAAGAGGGTGGATCGCATTCCACTTACAGAAATTCGAAATAATGAAAGCTCTTTTTTTTAATATAATGACATTCAGCCGGTGACAATCAGTAATACTGATGTTTTACATAGTCCCAAGGTTAATGGACAGGCGGATGGATAATATACAATTAAGTACCGTATGAATAAAGCAGTGGAACGCTTTCCACGTACAATAACAAATAATTCGAAAAATAAAATAAAAAACATAATAAACAAATTACTGATAATTTTATATATATTTTCGCAAGGTTTGTAACTTTTAGATATGAGATTTAATAATCATAATAGTAAATGAAAGAAAATAAGTTGATCTAAATAAGCCTAATTATTATTGTGTCCTGACTCAAGCTCAGATACGGTACGCAATAATATTAGTTTGTGTATTGGCCTTACAAAACTAGATGAAGCGGTTCTAATCTTGGCGACCCTGACGAGAGACTTGGCATCCTTATAGACTTCAACAACCATGCCTAAAGGCCATTTACCAGGTAAAAAATTATGTATAGTTTGATAAATCTAATCACTTTTAGTAATAAAATTTGTATAAAAATAGTTTATTTGACATAATTTGCTAGTGACAGATGATGATAAGAGCAGTTAGAAAATAAGTCAATATCTTTATCGTTTTCCTTATTTTAACAAGTATTAAAAAATGTCACGAGCCTTTTTTACAAATTTTTCATGGAAGTAGATAGGCCATTTTTCAAGCTTATTTCTAGATTTATGGTTTCAAGTTGCAGTTGCAACGATAATATATATTCTTAACACATTGAGTTTAAGACACTCTGTTTGGAGCATACTCTTGTGGCATTGAAGACCTCTATTAACACACGCACTCACAGTTCACGTGGAGCTGCATCGCACACTCCTGTAAGTGCACATATGCATTGATATCTTTACAGAGTTACAAATAATGACTCATACTCAAATTTCTCACAGACGTTGAATTAAAAAAAAAAAGTTTACGTCCCTGGTACTCCGTTAGTGAAAATTAATGCTTGCTGTGTGAGCGAAAATATTTACTAACCGAGAACCAGAAAACGTGAAATTAAATAAAGGAGGGTTGCGTACAATCGTCACCACGGGTCAACTCGTCACACCTACTTCCTTTTAACAAATAAAACTTCTTTATATAAAAACAGTTGAAAATTATTTTCTATCACACTCGCTATACACGCCAATGAGTAGAGAAGGAATAAATTGTGCTAAAATTCCACAGCAAGCTCGTAAATTCCGATAGTAAAAAAAATGGTTTCTCTAGTTTTTGTATTATTTGTATGATAACTACATAATCCTTTAAGTCAATTTAGTTCAATTGTATTTTATAAATTCAACCTTCTACTTTAAGCTGCTTTCTTTGGAATTACTCTAGGTTGTATAAAAAAAAAGTTGTAATAATTTCAAACCCTTCCCCCCTATCAGGCACTATCGTCACTCACGATAGGGCAGGATCGTCACGGGCAGCACTATAACTTTAAAATCAGCAGGCCAGTGCCAAGCAAGTGAACATAACCTTCACGTAATATAAACAAACCAAATTTAGCCACTTGTTTTTACAATGGATGGTTTTTTATCAAATCAATTAGCACATAGAGGAATGGTAAGTGAATATAAACAAAAAAGTTAACGTAAATCCTATTCTGAGGAATTAATCCATCTGACGGTAAAAAAAATTCTTGACGGAAAAAGATTAAAAGTTTGGCAGATAATTATGGAGTTCGTAGATCAACATTGCAATCAAGAATTAATAGTCTGCAGCATCCATCTCTTAACAGTTAGTTTATTAAAAAATTGTTTGATTATTATGTGATAATTAATAACGACTTGTTTTTACAGCATCAGGATTTGTTAAGGTTTCTACAACGGCTCAGGAAGAGTTACTGCTTGCTTGCTTTGCAAATATGAAGACGAGATTGTTTGGTTGTTTCCTAGGGAGTAGTGAGCAGGTATGCGAGGGCTTCCATAAGACAACGTGTTGAAGTGAGTTGTACTAACTGTGCATAAAAACGTC
>NW_019379804.1:440951-465238 GCF_000648655.2 Copidosoma floridanum | reverse complement strand
AAAAGTTTCTTTTTTATAAGCTCTACAAAATTTGTATTCAATACTTTGTTGTAGGATTTAAATTTATTTCGGTAACAGATACAAAATCTTTTTTGACTGTTTTTATGTTTATTTTGCATTATAAAGCGTCTGCATTAATTGCTATGTGTAGCAAAACATACGATTTTTAGAGGTTCATATGTTTTAATAAAAAACAAATTGACCGATCACAATGGTTTTTTTTAGCTTTAGTACGTATACCAAAACAAAATCATAAGCTAAGGTTTATTAGAACCGATCATGAGAATCCTTATTACAGGTACAAAAAATTATAGAGGTATGTACTCAGAGATTAAAACTTACCAACATATTCACATTGAAATTAAAAAAATGTATGAGTAAAATTAAAATTTCGTCTGTCGATGGTTGTACTAATTTTATAATAAAAAATTGAAAGTTTGTTAAAATTGTTTCAAAAAGTTCTAAAATGTGACTTGTAACATATTGATGTGTGCACATATACATACATATACGCTTATTATATGCATCAATTGATGAGCATTTTTGTGAGATAAAGGTAAATCGAGTATTAACTCAAAAAATAGTATTATTACAGTACTAAAGAGTTGAATTTTGACGAGAAATAGAACTCTGTCTGTGAACGCGGACGCATATACATGTTATCNTTTACAATATTTTAATAACAAACTAAATCAACATGTCTTCCAATGCAAAAAATTCGTCAAAGCGGAAACCAAAAAGTAGCACGGATATTGACATACTAAAAAAATCCAAAAAATCATGTATTTTTATTGATAAGTGGTTACAAGAGCTTTAATTTAAACACTGGCTTTCCAAAGATGAAATGAATCTCGAGAAACCTGCTCACTGTTTCCTTTGCGGCGTTAATATCACGTGCTACAATAAACAAGATTTGATCATGCACGCTGAAACTCAAATACATAAAGATAATGTTAACGTTGCTATAAAACAGAGGAACATTTCTGTTGTAAGTCAAGAAGAAAATGACACTCTAGTTAAAGAGTATGAGTTACAAACCGCTTTATTTTTAGCACAACATAACGNAGTGGTCACAATTATGGCTCTGAAAAAATTATAAGGTACTATAAATTTAATTTTTTTGGTAAATGCCGTATGGATTTAAAAACAATTTTTTGATCTGAATCATCAAAAATAGTCTAAGAACTTGTACAACGTAAGTTATATCTACATAATAGGCAAAATTTAGTTCTTAAATAGGAAAAAAATTTTTAAGTCCTCAATATTCAATACCTTGCCTTTTATTTTACTAAAGTTTTCATGGTTTCCTTTATGTTAAGCGATGCCATACTTTGCTCTCCGGTTAACTGAGCATTTTATCAATAAACTCGTGTTTAACTTGGAATAGCAATGAAAAATCATTTGATAAAAAGTGTTTTCAAAAATTTTCCTGGTTTCTAGTAGTTTAATTAATTGTTTGAATAAGTTTTACACAATTATTAATTAGGTTGTAAAAGGTGTGATCCTCATCGAAGTGAGATCATAACTATTTTGTAATAATAGTGTAAAATAACTTAGTACTATTAAATCACTTTTGGATGATTTTTAACTTCATCAATAATAGTTTTAGAGCCATCTAAAAAAGGATGAAATGGTAATTAGCATTTTCCCCACTAATGATATTATATTTTTATTCAAAAATTTAAATATCTAACAAAATCACCCAACTTTACAAGGAATGAATTTACAAAGCGAAGTCGTTACGCAACATATACATAAAAATTAAATAGTATTATCGAAAAAAAGTTTTGTACTACCATCAAAAAAAACCAAAAAAAAAAAAAACTTTTGCCGCGGGCGAGATTTGAACCCCAGAATACTCAAAGCAAAAGTACACGATGCGGTACTTAGGTACCTCGACTACCAACGCACTGTTTCCCTAAGCACTTTAGGGGGCTCCTACAACTACTGCTGAGGTCAAAGACAAACAAAAAATAAAGTTTTGTTTTTTAATAAACAAATGTGTCTGAAAATCATTATGATATTTTTAATAACGTATGAAGTGTGAAAAATGATATTTATGTGTGTAGTTTAACTTTGTATGAAAAATTAATCATTGTTTTGACCAGTCTAGTGCATACGAGGGTACACCACCAGACCAGACCACCTGTGTTGGTGTAGTATAGCGATGTAATATATAGGTATATGGTATATATATGTTTTGAACAAGTACGTCTGCTACCCACGTGACCTCCTGACCTCCCGGACAGTATTTATTTATTTCCATCACAAATATCTCGCTAAAATGGTCCTTTATCCACAATTTTTAATACAGCATATTACAGAGGAAGACTTAATCTACAAAACGTATACATTCAGTCTGCTGGGACATTTAATTTAGGTTTATTATAAACGAAACAAATTGTTTTTCACGCTGCCCCATAGGAACACGTGCCAATAGTTACAACTTTGAGCTCGGATTTTTCAAAATTTTGACCCATTCGAAATATAATTTAGACCACCATTAAATTCAGTAGACTTTTATTTACAAGAAATAATATATCTTTGTTTGGGGACTTTCGTGAAGGAGCCCCCTTAAAGTGACACATGTTTATCGTGAAGCTTCAGAGTTTAAGTTTAAGTATTAGTTTATTTTTTCTTTATATTGATAATTGTGTTTAAGTTTGACCTACAAGTAGAATTATTTTTCTGCATATTTTCACAGTTACTTATTCTTATTAGAAAAGTTACATGTGTTGAAGAATGACATTTGAATTACAGAAAAAGTCATTCTTTATTGAATAAACTTAAAAATCAAAGTGAAGCATGTGTGTATTATTCTGATATTTTTAATGTGCCAAATTTTTATAAATCTATAAAAACATAAACTATTTAAGTTGTAAAAATGATTATTTTATAGAGATCAAGTTTCAAGAAGTTACATTAAATATCGGGGCTTACGTTTTTATTACTCAATTTTTATTTTATACGAGGAAAACTCAGTATTTAGCTGTACAAGTATTTAATACACATTTAATGAGGAATATATGACCAGACATATAATAACTGTCCAACATTCAAAACCGCTTTTGAGGGAACATCACATCAGGAATAGATATAGGTATACGCATGCATGCGAGAGCTGCGAGCTGCGAGAGCCGGGAGCCGAGAGCCGAGGCAGCTAGAATACAAAACATATACAGCTATACCCGTGTATATGCACATATTCCTCCCCCCTCTACTAGGTACCTATCGTACGCACAATTTGGTCTTCTCCTCCGCTGCTGAAACGTGCGTATAGTTTGTCTGATTTGCCGCGACGGGGCGCTCAAAACAGTGGAATAAAAGCGACACACTTTTTACCATAGGCGCTGGCAATCTCTCTTTTAATCTCTGATGTCCGAAGCCAAAAACTGTTCACCCTGGATGCTGCTATTAACATAAATTAAATAGTCGCTATACACGCTCACTAATTTATTTCTGTGTACCATTGATTTTCATAAAGGCATATGATGACTAGTAGCCTTAATCTACCCCTGATATTTCATTTTGGTCGTAGTGAAGCTTGTCAAATAATCTTTACACTGTAGCAAAAGTCAGCAGATCATTTTTTTTCTATATTTTCGAAAATTTATTGACAGATACTATGAGTTATGTTACTCGAAGACAAATCTGAGACATATTTTTTTTTTTGTGATACAGAAGTCACCAACGAGCAACGTTAAAGATAAACGACTATCTAGTTGTGACTATGCCAGTTGGGATAAGTATGATGCCGATACCGAACTTGAGCGCATTGATCTGTTGGAGGAACGTCGCATAGCTAAAGACAAGAAACGTCAACGGATGCGAGATGCTGAACTTGAAAAACATTTCACGGAGAACGTCGTAAAAAAGTGTGAGTGTAATTGATGCAGATTGTAAAAAAATTTTTTACTATTCTTTGACTAACGCTTGCTTTATCTTTATTGCTGATATATTACAGCACTATTGACAGGTACCGAGCGACAGATACTACGGGTGCGTGAACGCGAAAAGGGTAACGAGGCTTATCGGGCTGGCGATTATATGGAAGCATTGAGGCTCTATAGTGCAAGTATATTCTTAGATGATGACGTCAATACTTACAATAATCGAGCCATGACTAGTACGTTAAAAAATCATTTTTTGTTATTTCTAAATGTATGAGTAAAATTTTTAAGCATTAAATATGAATACAAAAAAAGTAAAAAAGAGAAATGTAATCTTAAATATAATCATAGGAGTTGTTAGCAGTAATAAGAAAAGAAATATTAAAGCCTAAGTTAATTTAATTATATGAATTAAATTTCAGTGTTTTAACATGTGTATCTTTACAGATTTAAAGCTGAAGAATCCTGAAAAAGCACTGAGAGATTACAATACAGTTTTAGAGGTGGACTGTACCAACGTTAAAGCTCTGCTTGGACGGGGCCTTGTATTCGAACATCTAGAAAAATATCTGGAGGTAATAATATATTTAATATAAGTCGATATCATTATCTTTGATTGAATACTTCAAGTATAGTTTGGATGCTTTTCAATAAAAACTGAGAATTTTAAAATAGTATGAATAATATATTATGTCCCTTATAAACTAAAAATCGATTAATAAATTTATAAATGAGATAACAAAAGTTATAAACTAAATTAGAGAATATAAAACAATAAAAGTGATCTACTTAGAATTTTCGAGAATTCTAATTTTTTTGGTATCTTATTGATTGCCTATTATCTGCATATTAATGTATGTATTAAAACTCAAATTGCTCTTATGATAATAAAGCTCCACGTAAGCAATCTTGTGAAAGTAAGCCTTCTGATTGTAACACAATTATAAGCACATATCATTATACGGTACAACTTCCGCATCTTTCTACCTTTCACCATCTGTCGTCATAACTTCCTCGCCTAGGCTATTTTCTCTTTTTAATTAAATATCTTCTCGTATTATATAGTAATTATGGAGGGTCATTCTACACTACTCGCTCCCCTCCACCCCCTCGCCCTCCTCCGATTAAGGTAAAATTCAATTGGTTTTTACCTCATTTTTATTGGGTTAAATTTTTGTTGAGACCCCTCCACCCCTCCTACACCCCATCAGCCCCCCGCTCGATTTTGAAGAGATCTCCTCAGCCCCCTTCTTAATAATTTAAAATTCTGTGGGTTTTTGCCTTGTTTTTATTGGGTTGAATTTTTATTCAGCCCCTCCTCCACCCTCCCTCTATTCCTTTCACTGTTTTATAACCCTCTTACCGTATGAATCAATTAGCTTCCCTCAGTATTTTAAAGAACTTCCTCCAGCCACCCTTCAATTGCATCTCTAAATGTAGTGAAAGGTGAAATTACATGGGTTATCATGACGTTTTTAGATAAACTACTTTTTGTACTCGCTCCTCTCTCAGCTTTTCTTATACTTTTGAAGAAACCCACCTCAGCCTCCTTATAATCCTTAATTACATTGTCTGAGCAATGTTCTAATATTTGTTCTAGCCCTTTGAAACCACTTTCCACTACTCTCTTAGAAATTACTTCATCTATATAATTTGTTAAGATATTTTCTCACTGCCGTTAAGATAGTGCTATGGCACTCTAATTTGTTTTATCTTCGATTCTCAATGAGTTTATTAATTGCATTATTTTATATCGACATAACAATTGTTCCAATTTTTAAATAAAGTTTATGTGGAGATAAGCCTTTACAGATATTGTTTAGAAATTTATATAAACATGATTATCAGATTTATCATCACCTTTATAAGTAGCATGATCTATGCTGTAATATGTTCTCATTTCTCCTTTAATATGAATCAGAATTTTGTTATTTGAAAAGTAAACATATTTGTTATAAGAAGTGAGTATAACGTTATTTGTTGAAAAGTTAATATCTTTATCAAAAATAGTAGAGTGAATAATTAATGATGATTTTAAAAATGTTGTGTTAATGAAAGGCTTTTTTGAGTTTTCTTTAAATTTGAAAATTGAATGTAGCTGTAATAAAGCATTATCTTTTTTTACTTTTTGGAAATCTTTTGTGAAAATTATTTAAAATTTCGTCTATAAATTTTTACCTCCAGTATGTTCAGACATTCAGAACTACGCAAAAAATTTATCAACTGGCATGGCAGCATAACTGACTGTACTGTATCGCCTGTCCAACTAACCTTTACAGAATTGGCGACTTAAATAACTATTTACTCAAAGACTGTCCATTTTTGGGACTTGTGCTTGTGGAAAATTTTATTTAGAAGATCATAATCTACAACATATATATTCATTTCAGCCTATTTTACTTGGAACAAAAAGATCATTGAGTGGCTGTGGGGTCCTTCAGAAACATATTTTAAAGATCTTTTCGTTAAGCTCAATAGTGATAAAAAAAATATTTATATAAAATTATTGAAAGTGCAACAAAATTATACTTTATTGGTGGTCTAGGAGGTTCTGAAAAAAGGTTTTTACACATTTACTTATTATTTTTTGTTACTAAAAAAAAGAGTTAGTTTTATGGCTTTGACTGAAATAGCTTCGATTTTGTTACCCACAGGAATGACAAATTATAGAATATTTCGATAATCATTAAATTTGACTAACATTGAAAGTTCTGTATTAGAATATGAATGGGATAAAAAAAAAAATTACATGAAGTAGAGTAGTTATTAAAAATAAAGTTTCAATGATCCTTAAAAAAGCTTTGGAAATTGTTGATGAAACATTAAAAGACTTAAGTAATAATGCCTCGCCGTTTGGTGGTGCATTATCTAACAATATAAAAGTACTGATTGATGATAAAGAAATTAATTTTCTAATCAAAACTCTCTATAATATACGTGAAGGCTTATTACCAACTAGACTTTGTATAACTAAATTATTTAAATACAACATTAAAGCAGAAATAATAATTGGAGAAAAATCAGGCAATATAGTTTTCATACCCAGAATTACATTGAATACGGTTGTAATAATTCATCTTTACCATTTGTTTTATACAGAAAACATTTTCTCTGGTTCTAGTTTTTTCTATAAAAACTAATAAATTACAAGGCTAAGTCTCAATAAATTAGGATTTTATTATAGAAGACCCTCATTTTCTCACGGTTAACTTCATATATTGCTTTTTGTATGTAAGAATCAAAATTATATATTCATACAAAATTATTCTGAAAATATACTATGGGAAGAAATTTGTTATATTTAAAAATAAAAAAAAAATTTTTTCTAGTAAACATTTACAAATATGTTATGTGGGATAAGGTGGCAGAGAGGTGCTTCACAAATAGAACTCAACTCGTTTATCAATCCTGTATTAGCTTCTTGAAGGCAGAGGCGTGTGTCTCTCGTGCGGCATCCTCTAGTTGTCGCCTGGTCTCTTTCCTAGATAACGCTCGAGTACCCAAATTTGTAGCTCGTTGGGCCTTATATAACCTTGTTCCCATCCCGTCGCTGCCCTCTGCTAGAATAGCCTCGTTGATACCAGGATAAGTCAGTATGATGTGCCCAGCATATCATACGTAACACTTATTATTTCATATTCCTTAGTTTTATTTATTTTTTCTCCAGTGGTGAGAATCGCTTTGTACGTCGCATATTTTATGTGGACTCACGACCCTTGGAGGATGTTTCCGTGATGATTACTGGGATGTTAATTAGGCGTCTGAGAGTCTTCTTCTGCATTTAGATGGATGTTGGCTAAGATGCTGAGGGATTTGTTGCCGTATTTCCATATCTTTCTGTGTTGTTTCTGCGTTGTCTATCTGTGAAAATTCTAGCCAAATTTAGTACTAAGCCCCCCCCCCCCATTTTAGGAATTCGAGCTACCCTGCTGCCATGCCTAGTGTTATTTCTGCCGCCACCCATGCGTATTCTTTCCAATCGGATAATTATCCCTGTGTTTGCAAGAGTTCGCGCACGCGTTGGACTATGTCCATTAGCCTTGTGCCTGTTTTTGAGATTTCTTCAGCCCCGTGCTATTGATTTCCGAGTTCCTGTAATCCATCCTCTTTTATTATTTTACTCATTAGTTCCCGTATCTTGTCCTTTTATACCCTATATTATATTTCTTACATTTAAGTTAAATTCTTTAAATTTTACTATTTGGCTCTTGCTCTCCTCTAATCTCAGACTCAATCTTATTTCTGACGCTTCGGCTGAGCAATTTTCTGATAAACTTTTAATTCCTGCGTCTACGCCTTTAAATGTTTTATGCTCTGTATGCTTACATTGCACGTGTATTTTCTCCTCCCCCGTGGTGCTAAAAGCATGCTGGTTCCTTGCATGTAGGCGCGTCCAGTAAGTGCTTTTTAATTTGACTAATATTATCGGGCGTTCCTTTGGATTTTTCATTGTACAACCTAGGATTAATTTTATTTCACAAGGATGGTCTTCCTCTACCTCATGTGCTGGTTCCATCCGTGTGCAAATGCGCTTTTGTCCTATTTTTATATTTTTCAACCGTTTCTTACGTTTATTATCATCCGGGGCATTATTTTATTAATTATTGTATATTAAAATAATCATTTTTCTTAAATTAGATCGTTACTACATAAATTTGAATTTTGAGATTTCGCGAGCACTTCCAAATTAGTATTTGATAGTACCCCCTATCGCTCGCCAGGTGGCGACCACTAGTCTTTAGCGGAAATCGTAAATAAGAAAGCGACGTAAAGTATATAAGACGGACTGTGTGACGACTATTTGTTCCGTTCATTCGTTTTTCTTTCTTAATGTTACTGTGTACTTCCAGCTCCAACAATTTGGCGCTTGACGTGGGGCCGTTAAATTGTTAAAAGTGGCCGTTGGGGTTGGGCGACTTTGAGTGGGGAAGTGCGGTTAGAAGAGATCAGAGTCACTCTCGAGTGACTCGAGCTGTCCCTTTAAGTCAAACAACGATGGTGGCACTGCTTCCGATGTTGTTGGCGTTGTGGCTCCATTTGATTCATCGGAATCCCACTCATCGGAGAGGTGCGGCGATTGAGCGGTAATTTGTAGAGGCCTCGAAGAGTTGGTCGCCAGGTTGATTAGTGGGTGTCTAGTTCTTTTTTTTTTAAGGTTCGAGGGAAAAGAAGGTATAGACAAGAGTCTTGTATTGGTATAGTGATATTTATTGAATATGTACTTAATCAATTGAGTGGCTTAGGAGGTATGGATTACACGTATTTGCATATCTCGGATCGATACAATCAGTCGTCGCACAGTCCGTCTTATATACTTTACGTCGCTTTCTTATTTGCGATTTTCGCTAAAGACTAGTGGTCGCCACCTGGCGAGCGATAGGGGGTACTATCAAATACTAATTTGGAAGTGCTCGCGAAATCTCAAAATTCAAATTTATGTAGTAACGATCTAATTTAAGAAAAATGATTATTTTAATATACAATAATTAATAAAATAATGCCCCAGATGGTAACACGATATTGGTGCAAAACTCTTCGCACTACTACTGACTGCCACGTATTCGTATGTTGGCTGTAAATATGCGACGGTGTATGTGTGGCGTCTCACATCTCTCGCGCTTCAGGCTCCACTCGCCAGGTGGCTAAGCCCCTCATAGTTCGCTCCCGTCAAGCGGCGAAATTCCCGCACGATTACTATATAAGCGCGATCGAGATAGTCTAAGCCCATACTTCTTCTGTGTCTAAGGCAGGGAGCACGTCATCAGCCTTACTGATGAGTCCTGGCGTGCTCCCGGGACGAAACATCAAACCACCTTTTTCTCTCTTAGAGACGACCTCTTCGATCTCTATATATGTTGCATTAAACCCTTCTTATTCTACCGGTAATGGTGATATTCTAAGGAGATCGAAATCGTCTCTTTCTACCAAGGGTATCTCTATACAGTAGATCATTTTACCATTGAATGCTATGGTCACTGTCTCAGAAGTTTCTTCGATTTCTTCCTCTGTTGTTACATTTTCCTCCCTTGGGAATTTGAGGTCCGATCTTATTTGTCCTACTATCAGTTGCTTTCCTAAACTTTGTCGCGAATTCTTTGGCTATTTGTTCAAATTCTTCTACAATATTTGACATCTTGTCTTTTCCTGTTATGAAGTCTGCAAATATTTTTAATCCTTCTTCCATAATTTTCTTCAAATTTTTTCATATTTTATAATTATTTTTCATGATTCCCAAACGTTGTTATTATTATTTGTTCTATTAGATATTTATTCGTGCCGATTGTGATAGTAAGTTTTAAAACTATCAATTCTTGTATTTTTTCTTTTCCCACTACCGTTATTTATCCTTGAATCACTTGCACGGTTGCAGTTTGACTAAGAAATCCTTGGCCCACTACTGCTTTGTATGCCTCTTGCACCTTTTCTTTCGTTTTTAGAACTTCGTCCATGGCCTGATTTATTTGCTCCGTACATTCGTTTTTCTTTCTTAATGTTACTGCGTACTTCCAGCTAGCCTGTCTCTCTGTCCGTAAAATCTGTCTCGACTTTTCGATTAGCTCACTCTAGTCTACATACCATATTACTTTCCACGTTGATGTAGCTGGGATGGTCTGGGGGCCGCGAAAATTTTAAGCGCAGTTGAATGTTTAAGGAGGTTCCTTCGTGTGCCGCACCCTGTTTGTATTCTCTGGTGGGGCCATTACCATACATTCTTTTTTGATTTTATCTACGTGCGATACTTTTTTTCGTCACCTCTATGTAGTTTTATATTTATGTTAATATAATCAATACCTGTTATTTCATATCGGCCCTCATGTTGTGAATGGTATTTATTTTTTGATGGCCGTTTCAGCACATACACCATTTCTTTTTCCAAGAAACATTTTGTATTCAGTTTGCGGTCATAGTAATACTTCGATCGGTATTTCGCCTAAACTTTCATTGCTGCAATAGTTCTCATTTCTGTCAGGGTCAACTAACTCTTTGGAATATTCGTTTGAAGTTTGTTCCTTGGGTGACAGTTTGATACTGGATGGTGTTCTTGCTCTTTGCCCAAAAATGAGTTCGTGAGGTGAGTATCCCCTACTCTGATGGTCCGTTGTGTTGTATGAGTGTATACACATAGGTAAATGTTCGTCCCAGTGATCACTTTGTTCTACGTAAGCCTTGATGTACTCCGTGAGAGTATGATGCATACGTTCGATGGCGTCATTTGTTTGTGAGTAGAAAGCTGTGCTGCCCATTTTGTCTGTTTTAAACAACCTTGCGAGTTCGTTACTGCTTTTGTTAATAAAATGAGTGCCGTGGTCCGATAATAAATGTTTTGTTGGCCCGAAGTACGCTATAAATTGATCAGTAATCGTTCTTACTATTTCTTCGTCTGTTGCTCTTTTCACAGGTGCGAGGACGATAAATTTTGTTAGCCAGTCTTGCATACTATCTGTATGTGTGTGTACTGATTTTTCTAACGGTCTACTCGGTGTGTCGGCGATGAGCATGGCTTGTTCCATTTTAACTTGGATGAGTTCATTCGTTTGGCATGATGCACATCCCAGAATGACTTGTCTCACATCTGGACGCATGTTTCTCCAGTAGTAGTTTTTGGCAATCCTGTTAGATGTTTAGTTCATTTCCTTATGCCCGCCTATTGTCACCTCGTGGTATTCTCTAATAATTTTAAATCGTTGATCTGCTAGTGGGATTACTAGTCTGTTCGTGTAGAATATCTCTACTAGTCTAATATCTTTGAATATTTCCTCAAAGGTATCGACAAAGTATCCCCACTGGGTTAGATTAAGGATCGCTAGGTTCCTAACAATTCCAATCGTTTTTATTTTATTTGCTACTATTGCCTCTTTAAGTGCTTTAATACACTTTTTCTATTCGATTTAAGTGCGGTTTTTTCAAAAATGCTGCTTTACATACATGTGCATGATTTTCATTCTTCTTGCATTTATCATTTTAGTTTCTCCTACGCTTCTTTTTTCGTTATTCATGCGTACCGGATTAATGTATCCTCTCTCATGTAGCACATCTATGACCCCTGTGTTGGGTACTACTTCTATTATTGTCATAAACGCTAAGCTGTCTAAGTACATAAACGAGTGGCCCTTTATCTTGTTCAGTTTTTGTAGTAGGGGTCGATCTTCCTCCTCTTTTGGTGCCCATGGTGTTCCCATTGGTAGGCGTGTTTTGCACACTATATTTTTCCATCGATGGTGAGCGTATGACGATGTAGGCTTCATTCTTGTTCTCTGTTTCGCATATCGCGTTATTCAACTCGTTGGCTTGCTCTATTTCTTCCTCTACTGTTCTTTCAAAACTGTTGTCATCAGTGCTCTTCTGCTGTCCGTCCCCATCCCGTTTTTCCGTATGGTTACTTGTATCCGCTGCTCTTTCGAGAGAGTCTTGCTTTTTTTTGAATGACTTTTGTTTTCTTTTCTCTGCTTGCCTCTGTCTACTCTTTCATCTAGCTCGGACCTATGTTCATTCCTATCCTCCTTTTCCTTACCACTGCTGCGGTCTCTCCGTGATGGCTCTTCTTCTGACTTATGTTCTGTGTTTGCCGTGCCGGAAAATTATATGAGAGGCGTATAATGTGCATTTTTACTTGTACCTTCTAGATGTAAATGACCAAATTAACCTGCTGTCGTTGCGACGGAATGAGTGTTAATGTAATTTCCGTCGGTTAGAGCAAAATGTACACACACGTTTTTCCTGAATTCTTGAGAGAACAGATAAATATAATTGCTGTCCCCGTACATTTTTTGTGATTCAAAAAATTTCTTTTGTTTCTTTCGGCTCTCTGCATTTCTGTAATAAGTATGAGTTAAGCAGAATTGTTCGTAACTCCCTAGTTGAGATATCTAGTTCATATAACCATATAAGGCTGTAAAACAAACAGTTCCCGGGTGGATCGGATGGTATATCCAATACTTTTGTCAGGGTAATACCAGGATATGCGCATTTCCCAGTTTCTCGTCGCGTTTTGTCTTTTAAATATTCTAGCCTTTTATCTTGGGGTGTGACTTTTTCCGAGTGCTCATTGCGTTCGTCTCGTACTGCGTTCTCATTTTCCTCCGGCTGGACCATATTCCCCCCCGTCATGGGTGTTTTTGTTTACGTCTGATGACGTGTGTAATGCTGATTTGTCTGTCGTTATTATCTCGCTAGGTTCCCACATATCTATCCTCATTTCTGGTTTGCCTTATATATCTTGCCTTTTAATTTCAATCATTACTTGAGCCCACAATTCATCGGACCTCTCCTCTAATAGGTCATGTATATTTGGCTCTTTCCGTTCATCTGTTAAAATTCTTAGTTTCATGTTTCTTTTTTTTTCTCTTCTGTATCATGTCTCTGTTCTTCTGTAATCAACTCTTAATTTTTACTTGTGGCGCTAGGTAGTGGTGTGTCGTAATTACCTATTATTATTTCTGTTAATGGGTGCGTAGTTAGTTATAGTCAGTTGCGTAGCTGAAAAACACGGTTTCTGTTTATGCAATGTATCGAGTTGTCTTTTATGTACTTTTCGTAATTTTTCTTTTTGTTCTAATATTGCTGGCGTGCTTGTAGCTGTTATTCTCTTTCGGAAGCCTGGTTTTTTCATAGTGTAGCCTAATTTTCCGTCTGCTGGCCTCTTTGAAATAAGTTTTTCTTTCTCTGCAACATCTCGTGTTTCTAATTCGTTTTGATCCCTCAGTGCTTGCTGTGGTGGCGAATTCTTTTCGTTAGGCTCCTCTGATTCAGAGTCTACATCGCCGTTTTTTCCACCTTCTGTACTTATATCTGAACGTTTTTCAATATTTTCACCGTAATATCGTTTGTTTTTCTGTATTACGACGTTTGAGTTTTCTGAGTCGGTACAATGGATTTTTATTTTCTTCGGATCCCCTTGAAGTCTCTTCGCAAAAGTTTCCCGTATTTTAAACATGCGCGCCGGTGGTTGCTATCAGCCAGTCCTTCTTTTCCTTTTTCGTCTGCTAGCTGATATAGCTCTTAACGTGGCCGTTCGGGATTCACTTCCCCCTCTTGAAGAATTGGGTTTTGCGATAATGCGTCGGGTGGTCTGTTGTTTACGCTCAGGCAGTACATAATCTTCTCAGTTCCACTTTAAGCCTGTTAAAATGGATGTCTAGTTTTTTAAATGAGTGAAAGAGCTTAAGCAGCTCGTGGTCTGTCACCACTGTAAAATTGCATCCGTATAAATATGGTCTAAATTGCTCTTTTGCTAATACATCCGTCATGACGATAAAGGGTTTTTCAAAATCTAGGGCGATGAGTACAGGTCCACTGCACAGTGTATCCACGAGGGTTTTGAATGCCTGCTCCTCTTGGTTGTCCCATTTAAATGCAGTGCCCGCTTTTAAGAGTCTTGATAGAGGTTGGGCAATTCGTGCATACTTTTTGATGAATCGCCTATAGTAGCCAACGAATCCTAAAAACTATTTTACTTTTTTTGTGTTCGTCGGTCGAGGGTAATTTGTGGCCGCTTCGAGTTTTTTTGGGTCAGTCATTATCTGTCCGTTGCCTATAATATCGACGCCTCTTACGAAGAACAACGGAGCTCAGATTTTCCCATGTTAATTCAAATGGAAAAATCTGAGCTCCGTTGCTCTTCGTAANTTGATAGTCTCAAACGAGCAAGCATCGCGAATCAATCTCTCTACCTTAGATCACCAAAACAACTGAGTCTGCAAAAAAAAGGTGCTTTAGACACCAACGTCTTTGGCATAATACCAGGAGATGTTGGGAAAGAGCTCTCAAACTAGCTCCAAAGCTTCTGATTTTGTAGGTTTGCTCCCAATCAGTCTGGTGCTACAACAGCAGGCCGAATAAAAATTACCCTGAGATATCCAGGCAGTTACGTTTGCTGGAAACTTAAGTTAAGAAAGAGTTTACTTAAGATACTCACCGGTCCTTTTTGGGTCGTCGGACGTCAAACTACCTTGGCAACAAATGTATTATAACCTAGTTAAAAAAAACAGCCTTTAGGGTTCATAAAAGTCTTAACCATGCCCAAGGTCGCAAGAGGTCAAATTGAAAGGAGAACTTCTAATGCATCTAATGAATCCAATTTTAGGCGTCAAGAAACTGACGCAGAATATTTATTGAGATTGAAACATCAGCTTCAAAATCGATAAATAAAGAATCCATTGCGTGAGAGATCAGTTTTTTATTATACTTTGACAGTCTTATCTTAAATTTTCCAGATTTTTAAATACTTAAAATATGTATTTGTATTTTTGTGGTGATAAAAAATGTAGAGATTAAGCTCCAGGACTTCATTGCTCTGGTAATAAAGTTGTGAGATAAGAGAAACAATTTTTTTTTAATTTTGTTTTTTTGTGAGTTTTAAATCTTTACAGCTTTAAAAAATAGCCCTTTTCGTTGATTATATGGAAGAACTGCAAATCAAGGGCCAGTAAAGGCCAACAATTATGTTATAGCAAGGTACTTTTCAGCACAGTTATATTTTCTTTACTTTTGACCAAATAAACTGTATGGATTCCGAACAAATATGTTTTTAATAGGAAGATTTTTGTTCTGAGAAGTGTATAAAATTTTTAACTGAAAACGTTTCACATTACGTGTCAACACACTATGGTATTCCATTTAGTGAGTCTCTGGCGAAGCCGAGACGGGTCCGCTCGTTAATAAATACCTAGCACTTTTGCTTCTTTTTTCAAGAATTGGCATTTCTTAGGTTCAATTGTAAGCTTTGCCGCTGCCAGCCGTTTCAATAGTTTTTTGAATCGTCTTCCATGTTCCTCAAGGTCAGGGACCATTATGTCGTCGAGATACACTTATTTAATGGCCTTGTAATCCCGCGAGTACTAGTACGATAGCCCTTGGAAATGTGTTGGGCGATTCCTTGCACCCCATTGGCATCCTTTTATATTGGTAGTGCCCGTCTGGGTCTGAAAATACCACCTCATGTGCATTATCCTCGTTTAGTTTCACCTGGAAAAATCTCGCTTTGCGTGGGATAACACAAAAACAACACTCTGTTGTTGGCTTGTTGTATGATTATGTGCTTCACATAGGATCCTCGTGTTTAAACTTGTAATTTTGCCCCTAAATGTTGGGTGTAAACCATATGTGAATTGTTTAACTGCCTTCACCTTCACACTTCCCTTTAGAACGTGCTTTTGAATAGGTGGTAGGCTTGGATTTGAATCGTGGGTCACCGTCAAAAAACGGGATGTTGCTGGTTATATGGCTGAGCGTGGTCAGAATATTTTTTCCGCGTTCTGTGGTCTGCGTAGGTGGTTATAGTTGCATGTATCTTATGTATTTTCTGTATATGGGGCCATGGTTGGTGCTATATCACCCTGTAGTCTATCCCTTTTAGCATCAGAATCGGCCCAATTTGTGTAATTATTGGTTGGTGATAGTATCGTTACCATAAACCCGGCTTTCTTAACTTTTTCAAGTTCCTTAGTCTTATCTTTTATTCTGTCACATAGCTATTTGTAATGTAAGTCTGTCCCGAGGTTCCTTGACACTTAATATTCGTTACAGGATGCAACGGAAATCGGCGATTCTAATTTCCCTGGGATGCCCCGTTGTGTCGATAGAGTGTATATTACATCTGTTTAAGCTCTGCGTATTTCTTCAGCTCTTCTCTCATTTTCTTCGCTGACTCGTTCGCTGGTGAGAAGACCCGCTTCTATGTTTGTAAGTCCTATGCTTACTTCTGTATCACGAGATATATTCCTAGGATTTCTACTTATCGATGACACATCTGGATGGTCTCTGTGACCGCTTTGTGTGGTGCATCCACTTCCTCTGCTTTCTTTAACTCTGCTCTGATCTTTGGAAATCAGCCCATTACTATCGCCTTAGTTCTTTCATCCAGGGCGTTAAGTTTCTCACATCCTTCTAGTTCGAGTTCTAATTCTAATATCTGTTCTGTCATATTTTTCTTTTGCTGTTTTTTACTGGGCCCTGGCCTGCACGTGCAGTTATCGTATCACCCAGATCTTCGTTATCGCTTTCTGACTCATGGGTAATGTCGCGTAAATGAATCATTTTTTTATTCTACTTTTTTTTAAATTTATATAGGTGTCGTGAAACGTATCTCCCTGTTTGACTATGACAAAGCTTATATATTCTTCTAGTTACAGGACAGCGTTAAATTACCTATGTAACGGCTAAATAATAATCGGTTGAAAAGAATAGTAATAAGCGAGACAAGAAAACAAATGAGCGGCGTTCGTATTTCACTTGGTTTATTCAATTGTGCGCTGTATTCTTGTTTGGTCGTAAATGGGGAGAAATATACTTTTGGGAATATCTGTCGTCTGTTATGTTAATAAAAATGATAATTATAAAAATAGTGATGTATTCTTCTGCCAATATGGGTGCGAGTTATTATTTCCAGATGTTTCCTGTGTCTGTACAAAGTCAACTAATAAAATCCTTCTGTCTTACGTTTGTTAAGCTGAGTTTTATATATTTTTGTCCCACTGTTAGGGAAAATGAGAAAGATGAAAAAATTGAAACAACTTACTTAACAAGTTAATAGTACCCCTGAGTTATGTATACTGGGAACTTAATTCTAGAAAGAGTTTACTTAAGAAACTCACTGGTCCTTTTCAGGATCATCAGATGTCGAATTACCTCTGCAACAAATATATTATAACCTAATAAAGTTGAAAAAAATAGCCTTTAGGGCTCACAAAAATCTCAACTACGCCAAAAGTCGCAAGAAATCGAGTTGAAAGGAAAATTTTAAATACATCTAATGAATACAATTTTAGGCGTCAAGAAAATGACGCTGAACATTTGTTGAGATTAAAGCAGCATCAAAATCGATTAATTAAGAATGTAATAAGTGAGCGATAAGCTATTCACTACAACCCTTGTAGTAATCTCTTGAATCTACCAGATTTTCAAATAGTTAGAATACGTATTTGTATTTTTGTGTCGATAAAAATGTAGAGATTAAGCTCCAGAACTTTGTTGCTGTGGTAAAAAAGTTGTGAGATAAGAGAAAAAATTTTTTTTTAATAACATATTATTTGTGAGTTTTAAATCTGTACAGCTTAAAAAAATAGACCTGTTCATAGATTATACGGTAGAAAATGCAAATCAACGGCCTTTTAGGGCCAATGATTATTTTACGGCATAAGGAATGCACGGTACTTTTCAGCATAGTTATATTTTTTTCACTTTCTACAGCTTTTTACTTGATCAAATAAACTGTATCGATTCCGAAAAAATAGGTTTTTTACAAGAAGATTTTTGTTCTGAGAAGTGTCAGAAATAGATGTAAAAGTTATAACTGAAAACTTTTTACATTAAATGTCAACATGGTGTTTCATTTAGTGAGTCTCTGGCGAAGCCGAGACGGGTCCGCTCGTTATTAAATAAATGATGAACTAATAACACATTTGCCTATCACAACGTGTCCCGAGGTGCTTACTGGTAACTTTATACATAATTAAAATAAAAAAAATTAACATTAGTGCCCATTACCAGGTGACAGGAGATGCGTACTGCCCGCTTTATTAATTAATATAACATTAGTAAATATAATAAGTGCCTATCACTATGTGGCGTGGGCGTGGAAAGCTTACTAGCCATTTTTTACGTTAGCAAAATATTAACAAACAATAGAAGTCAGAAAGTTAGTCATAGTTTACTGTAGTTATTTATAATGTACATAATTTTATAATAATTAATGATAACAATAATAAAATTCTATATAATTCAGAATAAAATTAAACGAATCTTCATACGAAATTATTAAAAATAAATTTGAAAGAAATAACACGTTATCAATAATATGTTTAAACGTTTCCGTATCAATTATATTTATTGCATGCTATCGTACAAATCATTCTACTTGTAGGCCCTGAGAGACTATGAAAAAGTTTTGACATTAGATGCAACAAACACAATTGCCATTTCCTCTATTCAGAAATTAAAGAATACGAAAAAAGTCCGGTATGCACTATTTTCTTTAATATATATTATCAAACGGATGGTAAAAAAATTATTAATTATTATTTTTTACAGATTGACCATTGAAGAAGTATGACAAGAAGGATAGAAAATGTATGATCAAGATCTGTTACAAAAATAATAGAAGTATAATAGTAAATTTTTCTATAACCATGTAACTCGTACTATTTTATCTAGAAGAGTTCATTATTTCTTTATTATTAGATATAAATCATCTGGATTTACGAGAATCGTTCAAATCGCTGACGCTATCCACTGTAGAAGTTCTTGTATCAAGATCATTATAAAATAATTATTAGATAATAAAATTTTTTGGTACTAATTTTTAATGTGATAAAAAAGATGAGTGTCAAAGTATTCGATATTGTAGTCTGTAGAGTTGTCATAAGCTTATTTTAGTAAATGAGTATTGTCATAGAATAAAAATAAACGAATTGTTATATAAAATGTCAGGCTCATGACAGCACATAGATGCCATAGAGGTAGCACTTTTCGATTAACTTTTCTATCTATGAGTATAATAGCATAGACTACTTCTGCATGCACTGAGATATATAAGGAAATCCACAAAAATCATCCCGTTTTTGTCTCCCATTTCAATAAACAGATTTTTTTTAGGCACTTTACTCGTAATGTCATGTACTACAAAAAAAAAATTTTGAACACAGGTTTCACTGAGGGTGACACTTTTTTCTGTGGTTTACATCTTAAAATAATATCTATACACAACATCTATATAGTTATAATTTTAACATGTAAATCCAAAATTCCCGTGTTCAAATTGTATCTACATAGATGATATGTGTGGCTATAATTTTAAATGTAAATTAAGGAAAAATGGTGTCACCCTCAGTAAGGTGATAAGTCAGTAAGGTAAAATAAGCCCATTTTCAAAGGTGTACTTCAAAAAAAATTTTTTTACTACGTTTTTGTCTAATACCTCATTTTATAAAATATAGTCAAAGTGCGAGGGGAAGAAAGTTGTGTATGAAAATAGTAAAAATCATTTTAAAGAATGAAATTTGTTTTGTTTTGGTAGCTAAATATTGACGATTGAAATTTTTTGAAATTGTTAAATAAACGACTTCACTAAACTTTCACGCGCAACATTTCCTATAGCGAAAGCTTATAGGCAATACTAATATTTCTAATCAAGTGCTTTGTTGTTATACTTTCAATTATGATGAATTATTTTGTATAATGCATAGTATTTGTGGGTATTGTCAGTTACTACAATTTTATTGAAGCTGGTAAGCGGTTTACCAGCATAACTTTACATACTTGTAAAACGTCTACGTTTACTTATTTGTTTTTTCCTGTCTCAGCTAATTTTTAATCTTTTTTTACTTTTTTAGAAATACATAAAGCAAAGTCGCTAAAACCGTTGTAATCACTCACCGCGAAAACTGTTTGACCGTTCTGGCTAAAAGTTTGCATACTGGTTATTGACACTTTCTAGATGGTTTCAGTATAGTTTTTATCTTGAAAAAATTAATAACAGTATCAATAAATAAGCTCACAGTTTTGCAAAAACACGCTAGCTTTTCACGTTAGTTCAGTGTGGTTATGATAGGCTGAACCGTCTCAGAAATTTTTATAGATGTCTACTGACAGTACATCGAGAATACAGTTGTTAGTCATGCAACTGGGTATCCTGGCTACCGACGACACTCTTCTCTGATGGGCAAGTGACCTACGTCTAATTACACCCGAACCACTAGGATTGGAAAACATTACATTACTCTCACGACTCTGTAAGCATTTAATCAGGAATCACCGATCCTCTCCAAGGTCTGCGCTGGTAGAACCTAACAGCTATGAAGAAAAAATAAACTTGAGCCAACGGGATAGTCTCAAACGAGCAAGCATCGCGAATCAATCTCTCTACCTTAGATCACCAAAACAACTGAGTCTGCAAAAAAAAGGTGCTTTAGACACCAACGTCTTTGGCATAATACCAGGAGATGTTGGGAAAGAGCTCTCAAACTAGCTCCAAAGCTTCTGATTTTGTAGGTTTGCTCCCAATCAGTCTGGTGCTACAACAGCAGGCCGAATAAAAATTACCCTGAGATATCCAGGCAGTTACGTTTGCTGGAAACTTAAGTTAAGAAAGAGTTTACTTAAGATACTCACCGGTCCTTTTTGGGTCGTCGGACGTCAAACTACCTTGGCAACAAATGTATTATAACCTAGTTAAAAAAAACAGCCTTTAGGGTTCATAAAAGTCTTAACCATGCCCAAGGTCGCAAGAGGTCAAATTGAAAGGAGAACTTCTAATGCATCTAATGAATCCAATTTTAGGCGTCAAGAAACTGACGCAGAATATTTATTGAGATTGAAACATCAGCTTCAAAATCGATAAATAAAGAATCCATTGCGTGAGAGATCAGTTTTTTATTATACTTTGACAGTCTTATCTTAAATTTTCCAGATTTTTAAATACTTAAAATATGTATTTGTATTTTTGTGGTGATAAAAAATGTAGAGATTAAGCTCCAGGACTTCATTGCTCTGGTAATAAAGTTGTGAGATAAGAGAAAAAAATTTTTTTTAATTTTGTTTTTTTGTGAGTTTTAAATCTTTACAGCTTTAAAAAATAGCCCTTTTCGTTGATTATATGGAAGAACTGCAAATCAAGGGCCAGTAAAGGCCAACAATTATGTTATAGCAAGGTACTTTTCAGCACAGTTATATTTTCTTTACTTTTGACCAAATAAACTGTATGGATTCCGAACAAATATGTTTTTAATAGGAAGATTTTTGTTCTGAGAAGTGTATAAAATTTTTAACTGAAAACGTTTCACATTACGTGTCAACACACTATGGTATTCCATTTAGTGAGTCTCGGGCGAAGCCTGAGAGCGGGGGGGGGGCTACTAGTTTCTTTATATTTCAAAGTGATCTAAGAATTTGTTTTGAAAGCATGAACGTATTTTACGTGATTACAGTTTTTGATTTCTCTGTATTCTATAAAATTTTTAAACCAAATAATTATATTACTTTAAAATGACAATTTTCAGACCTCTATTAGTGATATATAGTAATTATTTAATGTTACAAGTAAATCTAAAAAAAAATATTCAAGAATTTTACAATATTATTGAAAACAACAGACTCTTATTACTTTTAGCATAGAACCTGCTGTGTCCCAGAAACATTTTTCGATGTCCCTTGTAGTTATGTCATTTACTATTCTAAACATTTTTTCAGATTAACAGTAATACATACTATTGTTAACTGACGCTTCTAACAAAAAACAACAAAACTTAGGTTCTTACAAAAAACAACAAAACTCGAAGTGTCTTACAAGAAGTAGTGGAGCTCGTGATGTATTTATACTGATGGAATCTTACGAAAACTAACAACACGCAGATTACTAAAACAATAATTACTCACAAAAGCACCTTTAACCAGGTAAGAGTTCGTACCCACATACCGTAGACAACTTTTTCGATTTTTTGACCCCCCCCCCTCTCCCGTGGAAACTTTGTGTGAAATAGAATTGAACCCCTTCTCCAAATTTACGCTGACTCACTTTTTTTTCTACATTAAAAAAAAAAATTTTAAATATATCTTTTGATTAACTACTGTTAAATATTAAAATAATATAAGTTTTTAATACGTTACAATAATAATTTTTTAAAACGAAGCGTTACAGCAAACGAAGCAACGTTAGTCATATATAAGCATAATTGTACATATAAGTATACTTATCAATGTTGTCGAAAAAAGACTTAATCAACAAATATCATCGTGGAATTTCAAAAGAAGTGACGTTAAATAAAACAAAAAATTTTTGTACAGCAAGTATTAGGTAAATATAACTTAAATGCTAATATTTTGGAATAAAAAAAGGCTGTTTTGTCTCACATAAACTTAGTGCCTGGCTTTCTCACACCTAGTGTAAACATTCGTATGATTCAACCAAACTCCCCCTAGAGCTGTCCACGGTGTTTGGGTTCGAATTTTTTATTGAAGATTTAAAAGCTGATAAACGAAACAATGCTCTATTACATTGAAATAAAATCTTCAAATTAAAAGAAAACTAATGTAAAGATTATGTAAAAATTTACAATAAGTAAATGTTATTATTTGGGACAAAGCTTGAATAATCCCTAAAAAAGCTTTGGAAATAGTGGATAAAACTTAATAGACTTATGTGATAATATTCCATTGGGTGAACAATTATTTATATTAAGAGGATATTTTAGACAAATACTCCCACTGATAAAGCATGGGTGTAAAAGTTCTACAATTAGTAAAACTATAAAGTATTTATTTCTACGGAAACACTTTAAAATTATGAAATTGAAAAGTAATATGCGGTGTACAAATTTTAAATTTTCACTATTGTTAATGGACACTAAAAATAGAACAATAAAGTCTTTCGAAATTCCACAGGGATGGAAAACTGATAATGTTTGTTAACAAATTTATGGAGATGGTATAAATAGCTGCCTAAACAAAGTGATTCTACTCACTTATAACGATCTTTTGTACATTTTAAATAATAAAATTTTGAACTATATTAAAGGAATAGAACATACTTATTACAGCATAGAATATGCAAATTATAAAGATAGTGATCACACTGATGAAAATATAAACATAAATTTTCTATAGAAACTCTAAAAAATATACATGAAGGATTACCGCTACATGTTATAAATTTAAAAGTAGACGGTATTATTATGTCAATAAGAAACTTGAGTACACTCGATGGGTTGTGCAATGGCACTAGACAACGTATAACAAAATAATTTCAATATGATTAGGAATCAGAAATGAAAATTGGTGAGAAATCTGGTAAAAAAGTTTATATTCCAAAAATCACGTTAAGGTGGCTTAGGCGATTTTTATCGGCTTAATCAAAACCTCTGAAATCCTGGAATTATGTAAATAAAGTATGCCAAATTCATTTGCGATAAAAAAATACTGGGGTCAACGACCTAATTATTTCGACAAGTGCTACTGAAAATTCACCAATTTCATAGGCAGTCTTATGGGAATCGTCACTAAAATGGCTATAACTCTCGAAGTACTTGATTAACCTCAAAAATTTAAAATAGTTCTCGTGCATTTTTTTACAGTTATAATTTCACGGTACTTTTGTGGCAATTACTTGATCTTATACTTTAGTTTTATCGAAATAACTATATTTATTGAAAAATTTAACGTCGAAAAGTGTTGATGTTTTAGGGGCCCTTATGGCACCCTACTCTAGGTACAGTACTAACCGCCCAAGCCACCTTAAATACCAGTAATAATTCATCTTTACCGTTTATTATATACAGAAAACAGTTTTGAATAGTTCTAGCTTTTTCCATGACAATCAACAAATCGCAAGGTTAAAGTTTTGATGAATCAGGATTTTACTACAAAAGACCTTTGTTTTCTTATGATTAACTATACGTATTGGTATCA
>NW_019379804.1:397728-436462 GCF_000648655.2 Copidosoma floridanum | reverse complement strand
AAATGTTTAATTTTTGATCATGATTACTGTCCAGCTCAGTCTCAGTGGTTTGGAAGTGAATACTCCAATCACATAATTTCTTACGTTGCTGGTTCAGTAGTTAATTACTTGAAAAAAGTTGTTCACTGTAGCCAATGCTTAAATATCCTACAAGGTTCTGAAGCTGAACCTGATACAAAATTAAAAATGATGAGGAACCGAGGTGGAATAAATTTTGCATCAAATAGTGTTATAACTCTGTGCAAATGTACAGAAAAAGTCATACGTGAATCAGACAATTTACTCTCTAAAAATATTTATCCAATGATTGTGACTAAAACTATGCGCAATTTACCAAATAACATAGTGAATGATGAACATTTTTTAGAACAAAATCCCTTAATCAATCATAAAAACCAAATAATTTCTTTAATAATACAGCGTTACACAAATATTAGAATGAGCCACGAAAGTCGTTTATTAAATGACAACAGTCAGCATATAAGAATGAAAAACAATAAAGTAACTATATTCTCTGGTCAGTAATCGATTGCATGTATGCATTGATTAATAAGTTTGTGATTGTTATAAGTACATGTTATCCACTTAGCTTAAGATTTGTATGTATCATTCAATTTAGCATCTGCTCCGTCCTATATGACAATAAAAGATGTATTTTTATAAAAAAATATGTTGTCCTTCCTAATAAAATATACAATATTTTAATTATTCAAGTAACTTTTTTTTTATTTACAAAAAATAATATTTTTTTATAACAGTTATTATTTTTATCTCTGATAAACAAATAAATATAAAAGACAATAAAATGTCACAAATAGTTCACACAATTTTTTTAGTTAGAGTCAAGGTTTCAGTTGGGAGGTAAGGTTATAGGTTATACGACTCTAGTTTGCGACTCTATTCCATAGGCTACAGTTGATTCAATCTCATGTAGGACTCGACCAATAGCATAACTGCCAGACAAAGACAGATGCCCCGTTACGTAGCGAATTCTACTGTCGCATATCACGCCTCCTTTTCTCCTCTATTCTTATACCTCTATGCCCCTACCTCTACTAAACTAACCGAGCGTGTGTTTGAACACCGTAAACACAGTTTAGTTAAGAAGCTGATTTTGGAGTAGAACTTCTACTGTAGAAGTGAAGTCGTACTCGTATTATCTGTTTATTAAAACACTACCTTAAAATAAATAATGAAATTCAATATTTTCTGTGCAACATCGTCTGCGTCCAAAACTTGCTCCAAAATCAGCTTATTAACTAAACGGTGTTTACAGTGCCTCAACACACGTTTGGTTAGTTAAGTAGAGGAAGAGGTAGATACCAACCTAAGAGATAATCAAAACATCATTTCCGAACACACCCTCTATAGAAGAGTATGTAAAAATTAAATTATCATGTGTATATATGTATTGGACATATCATACACATACATCCGCATGCATATTATATACCATAAATATATAGTATGGGGGGAGCTGGCAGGGAGTGGAAGGGAGGTGAGGGAGCTAGCAAAAAAGTAGGATTACTCGAAAAATGCAAGAAAATGAAAGAAAATCTACCTTATTTGAGAGGGAGCGATGGGAAGGTGGGGGGGGAGCAAAACCTTGCTNACCATAAATATATAGTATGGGGGGAGCTGGCAGGGAGTGGAAGGGAGGTGAGGGAGCTAGCAAAAAAGTAGGATTACTCGAAAAATGCAAGAAAATGAAAGAAAATCTACCTTATTTGAGAGGGAGCGATGGGAAGGTGGGGGGGGAGCAAAACCTTGCTTTTACTCTTACGATTATATAATATAGGAAGATATATGTGTAAATAAAATTTTCAAGTTTTACTGACTCCAAGAATCGAACCCACATCCTTTGGATTGGTAGTCAGGGACCTTATTGATTGGGCTATGCAGCATGCCGATTTGATCTCTATTCTTAGTACTTATAGATACCAACCGAGAAACTTCTGAATTTGATAATTGATTGATAGTTGGGCGTTATATATATATATATATTTTTTTTTTTTCTACCGGGTTACCACGACAGCCTACTGGCCTAGTCACGGGGGCCACCCACTCACCACCTATGTGTGGGGGTGTATTGCCACGCGCATTTCCAAACCTTTTTCCTCATATCCTACCTGAATCCATGGGCACAGTGCGGGTATCTCCGGTGAAACACCTTGCCATTAGCTGGAAACTTCAGTCAAGAAAAAGTTTACAGCTCACTGGTCCTTTTTAGGGCCATCAGACATCAAACTTCCTTGCCAAAAAATACATTACAACCTAACAAAGTAGAAAAACAACAGCTTTAGGGCTCACAAAAGTTTTAACCATGCCTATAGTCACAAGAGAGCGAGTTAGAAGGAAAACTTTAAATGCTTCAAATGTTTAAAATTTTTGGCGTCAAGAAACTGACGCAGAACATTCATCAAGATTGAATCAGTATCATCATATTCGACAAATAAAGAATAATGATGCTCACTTTTAATTTAACTATCGATCTAATGTAAGAAAGTAAAGGTTCATCGTGTAAGACTGTAGCTGCCTGACAGGCAGAAACTTTACAAAATTATATTTTTGATATTAAAAATATGCAGTTATCTTAATATTTCAAGCTGTGATTATCTACAAGTAAAATATCTTTGAACAAGAAAGGGAAGTATAATTAAAGATTAAACAAACTTCAGTGAAGTTCAATCTCAATTATACGAATAACTTGTTCGAAGATATTATTTTTCCACCCTAAGAGAAGTAGGTAATTGATTCAGCTTTTTATTCTATTTATTTCTTTTTTATCCCTCCCATTACCTAATCAGATTCTCTAAACTATACGAGCGCATAAGCGACACAGTAGACAGACCCGAGATGTGTCGACCAAAGCTGTTCAAGCCATTTTTATTGGCATCGCCTGTTCAGGCTCACTATATTCTATGTTTGAAAGCTCTCAACTGTGGCGTCATCTGGACGGTATAAAAAGTACTACAAACATTTTTAATTTTGTTTCAACAAGCGCAAAATGTTGAAAAAAAAATTAAAAAAGGCATTTTAGCAGTACCTCTGTAAGAGTAAATGAGATAGAGACAACCATTTACCGTCCTTTGTCGCGCTCTCTCTCTCTCTTTCTCTCTCTATTGTACTCCTACAAGTAGGCCTTTTTCATTGCGCTATTTTCAATATTTTGCGCTTGTAGAAAATGATAAATTAATATTAGAATAAGTATCATTTTTTCATCATTTAAAAAAAATTTTTTCTTGGGGAACAAGATTATTTTAAAATAATGAAATTTAACCATAACGCAAACTTTTCTCAGGGTCTTTCAATTGTGTTTATTCAAACTCTATATAAGCCCGTGTGTAGTAAATATGCAACTAAATTCATGCACGTGCACAACTACGCACAGTAAACAGGTATCCGAAAAGAGATTTGTCTTGATTCGAAAGCTAATATATTATGCCAAGGATGTTACACAACTGCTCATGTACAAAGATTTTACAATTCTTACAATATCTACAACTTAAAGCAACCATTAGTATTTTTACATAATTTTACAAATTTAATTTTTACATAACTAACGATTTAACGTAATTATACCTATATTTGTATTTAAATACATTCAATTTTATTCATACTAACATTACACCCGCAGGCTCATACGAAAAATAGAAACTAATGGTAAGAATTATACCTTCAATACAGCCATATCAACAAAATCACAATCATATTCATAATAGTTTATAAGGAGCGACGTTGGCTCAGTGGTAAGCGTGCTTGTTACTGATACAACGCTATTCTAGAGGTCGTGGGTTTAATTCCCGTCATTGCAGATTTAAAAAAAAACTGTTTTCATCGGGAACAGTTCCTATGTAACTCCAACTGTTTTGGGACGGATTTTTCCGTGGAATTTTCCTTCAGAGTAATCCCAGGGTTTTTTCCTTGCCCCACAGGTTTTACCTTAATACGAGTACATGTGGAACGTAAACTTTGTCCTGAAGTTTCTAAAAGGTCTTCATTCCACAGAGACTCTTAATATAAAAACCTTAACGATTAAAACAGCCAGTCTGCTAGCACTCGATGCAGCGTACCAGATGCAAATTTTAGCGGCTTATTAGACTGGAAACAGAATCGCTCAGAGAGGGGAAGGATTAACTACTCCTGGGCACAAAAAAGCCTTACAAACTGGTAAGCATGTAGACGCTAAGCAAATGGGCGAAATCAGCTGTAAAAGACTGCAGTATCGATGTGAGCATCTTCTCCGCACACTCACTGCGATATGCAACGGTCTTAGCGATGAAAAGAAGAGGGGTCATTTTGGACCTGATGAAAAAAACGTCTAGATGGTCAGCAAATTTCACTACATTGCCAGATTTTATAATCGACCAGTACTATCTGACAACTATACATTTTCATCTGCTGTCTTGCTTAATAGTGCAGCAGATAAGTAACACCATAAAATTTCTTCGAAGCGTAATCACGATGGCAGAGCTATGAAACATTTCGCTGAGATGTAAGATTCGAATATAAATCACAAGACTGATAGTACTAAGGCCATAAAATGCTTATAATTCCGTGTACAATTGTTTTAAAAAGTGGACGTTACAAGGAATTAATAAAAAAAGATTACTTAAAGCGGCGTTGGCTCAGTGGTAAGCGTCCTTGCTACTGATACAACGCTGTTCTATGTAACCCTGTCTGTTCCGGGGCAGGTTTTTCCATGGAATTTTCCTTCAAAGTAATTCCAAGGTTTTTTCCTTGCCCCACAGGTCTTCGGGCCTGGGTGAATGCGAAACAGTGTTAGGGCTAGAGGTAGGGATTAGTAGATCTGATGCCAGGCGTCGGGCAGGGATCGCTGGCCTTACCGGCGAGGAGTGATCCCTAAAATATGGGGCTTCTCCGGGGATGCTAATTAGCCTGGATCTGATGCTTCGGAAGGGAGCGCTAGCTTAACCGGTACGGTGTTTCTCCGGAGATTCTCGCAATGTACCCATGGATTAGGTATAGTACTGGTAAAAGGATTGGAATGGGTGTAGCAATACACCCCCACACAAAGGTGGTGAGTGGGCGACCCCGGTGACTTGGCTCAAGAGTGGTTGCGGAAACTTAATAAAAAAAAAAGCGCCTTATACTTATTACAAAAATATCTCGTGAGTGTCCACGTGATTGGCAATCCGTCGCCTTGTTTTTCTAAATAAAAACGATAAATGGTTGCCTTTGAAAGGTCCAGCGAATCAATCTGCTTATTACCCAATGGAATGGTATCCCACAGTCGCACAGCTCTTTGAGAAAAGGCTGATGCATTTGACGACAAAGATGCAGTGGAGATCATGAACATCGGCCGATCACGATGCGCAGAATGACGGAACTCATCCGTAAATCGAGGGAGCAGGTCAAGCAACTACCATGGCTTACCCGAGGCCAGGAGTTTATAGACAAATACTGCAAGAAAGTACTCCCGTCTTAAGCTCGGTTGCAATCAACATTTTAATAATACTAAGAGAGTGATGCATCCTGCCTTAGTCTATCGGACAACAGTCTTACACAGGCGATCAAGCTTGGTGGCCAGGTACCCCGACAATTCCATGTAGACCAAGCAGGCATAATCGAAATTGGGCACAACGCGACACACAGTAAGGATAGTTCTGAGTCGAGGTGAAAGAGTACCACCTGTATACCGAAGACGTTACAGCAGCCCATATACCCTCGAGCATACTGCCGCAACATGAGCGTTCCAAGGGAGGTCTCTCGTCAGGGTCAGCCCTAAGTCCTTAACTGAACTAACGAACGGGATCACTCTACCGTTAATCAGTAGCAGCGGCATGGCGTCAGTGTCGATTCGCATTAAGTTTTGGCAGGTAGCGAGATGTATAGCGCCCATTTTTTTTAAATGAAGTTCAAAAGCAGAATCAGATGCCTAGGCCACGATCCTCTTGATATCCTCATTGAACCTGCTTACAGCCCCAGGGAGCTCTAAAGGCCTACACCAAAAAACACCTGCAAGTCATCTGCGAAGAGTATGCTTGTGCTATAGGACAATACCGCCAGAATAGAATCAATCACTAATAAAAACAAAATTGGTCCCAAAAAAGAGCCCTGGGGCACACCCGACGTGCATGGAAGAAAATCTGTTTGAGCTCCGTCCAGATCAACAACAACAGCTTGTGATTGATCAGACAAGTACGAGTGAAACCATCTAATAGCGTCCGCCAAAAAGCCCATCCTGTTCATAGCTCTCAGCAGAACCAAGTGGCTGACAGAATTAAATGTTTGCCTTCAGTCAAACAACTTCAGTATCGTTACCATATCAGATTCAATCCCAAGGCAAACATCCTCGGTCAACTTAAGGAGAGCAGACTGTGTACTGTGACCCCTCCAAAAATCCGACTGTATAGGTGTGAGCAATCTTCGGCTCTTCAGATAAGCCACCACCTGTCGTGACACAAGGATATCCTGGACCTTTGCAAAGTGAGCCATATTTGCGATCGGACGTGCATCAGAAGGGCCGACGAGCTGCGCTGCTTTGGGAAGCGGGACGATTATGGACTTTCGCCACAATGCTGGATACCTGCAGGACGCAAACGAGCGATTGATAAGGCCAGTCAGAAACGGCACAATTATCGTGAGAGAGACACGAAAATACGACAAAGACAACCCATCAAAGCTTTTACCTCGCGAACGCATCATGCAATGAGCAATCGCCTAGGACATATCCATGCACGACACCGGAGTAAGGGCGAAACCATCATTCCGGTCACCCGTATCCGTTAGGATACTCTTCAGCACCCACACAGTTCATGGCAGATGAACGCACAACATCGCTGAGAAATACCTGGCCAGTACCAAGGGTGAGATATGTTGCAATGGTGACCACGGCGAGTCTTCAACTATCCCAAATCTACGGAGAACGCTCTAGCGCTGAGACGTCTTACGTGCACCGTCCGAAGCACTGCGCAGGTATGCGTCTCTCACCTCTCTTATGTCACGTTTAAGGGCTGACCTCAAACTCCGATACTGCACAAGACGGCTAGTATCACCTGTTCGTCGAGCAACCCCATACAATCGGTCACGCACTCTACAATGCTCACGCAGTTCCGCAGTGAACCATGGCGCAGGCCTACGATGTGGCCTCCTCTCCACAAGCGGCGCGGCGCATGGGTATCTAAAGATGAACTCAACACCTCCTGAAACTGCCTAAGTAACAGAGCCACATCCTCAAAGTCGTTTACATCGATCTCAGACGACTCTGACGCCACCTCCGCCGAAAATCTGTCAACCGAGAAGTGGTGAGACTCGTGAATCCGCGGCAAAACCCTTGACAATGGCTCAGTCAATTATGCGTAATCTATGTACAGATAGTCATGCCCGTTGATGTATGGAGCGTCAGATGACACTGCATTTCGCACCACCTCCCTTGAATTAGTCACTATTACGTCAATACAGGTATCAGTTGATGAACAAGAGTGCATTGCATCTGTAGGCATGAGATACATCGAGTTCTCAAGTATTAGTTGTCGCAGGTGACGCGCAAAACAATGATCCTCCAGCATATTAGAGTTCAAATCACCCGCTATCACAATATCCGAGAAGCGTCCTGAACTAGCCTGAATTGTGACAAAGAAATCAGTGAGTTCATCACCCTTTAGACGTCTTTACGCAGATGTATAGAACATACGACGCCCCTGGCCAGGACGCATATCCAACAGAAAATATTCAGTTTCATTTAGCCGTGTTATCTGTGGCGTTGATATAATTTGAAAGGGCACGTCACACCGCATATAACAAGTAACACCTCCATCCTGCATGTATTCGCGCCTTCCGCCAGTCCCCCTTAGGCCCCTGTCATTTCACACGAGAATGTACCTGGGTATCTCAAAAAGTGATAAACAATGGCGTAGCTTTTAACTAAGACTCTGAGATCGACAATATATCAATATGGTTGTTTTTCAGAAAAATTCGCACTTCAAGCAGATGCTCATGCAAAGAACTAGCAGTTAATTGGGCGATACGAATAAAGTCCCGAGCCTCTGAACCTGCTTAACGAATATTAGGTCTTGCAAGTCATTTGAGTGCCTCCAGATTATCCTCTGAGGCGATGCCGTGGCGTACTGACTGATCATCCCGTTTAACATATAAAAACTTTCCTTTTGCCCAAACATATTCATAATTAAGACTCTTAGCCCTAGCTTTAGCTTTTAATAATAGCGAGTAAGTAGCGGAGGACAGCATTTCATAGAGCTTTATTACATTGCTTCCAGAGAATTCCGGGTAAATATCAGAGAATTTCAGGTCACTGAACGCTTTTTTATTTCGTAGTATAAAGTCACGCGCCGGTGTTGACTTAAGCCAAATAAAAAATAAGCCGAACCCACTCTCACCTTCATGCCCTGTCTCCACTGCACGCTTATTAACCAACGGACGAACCTCAATGATGGCTGACGTGAAGGACTGCAAACTCAAAACCATCATAATCCTCTTCACAACCTTGGGCAAGTCGTACTTTTTCTTAAGAAGCAAGCCCGTTACTCTCAGTTCGTCAGAAGAATTGTCTGGGTACTCTCTCGCTCCATTCGGGCAATCAAGCCTTGTTCTCAATGTCGCGTTGGACGCCTCCAACTCCACGATACAGCGATCGTGGTCATCTAAGCGACGCTCAACACACTTGATCGACTCTTGGACCACACGACTGGAAGTTATAGCCTCCTTAAAAAGAGCAGCAAACTGTTCCAAGGGTATAAAGAATTCCTACCCACTAGACAGATTGGCAGATACGTCCCCCTGCAAACCCTTCCTCCATTTAGCCGCTGAATCAATCGCGTTCAGGGCCACCCATTAAAGCCATCAAGACTATTACCCTCATTCAAGTCCATTTCTGACTCAGAATTTGACATCTCTGGCTGATGAGCAGATGGCACGACTACTTCTTGAGCAGCGTCAAATTTATGAGGTGTCAACTGGAGACTAAGACAGGGCGCGAGAAGACGCAGATCTAGCACGACGCACCGACTCCGACAGTGCACGAGCACAACAAGAGTCGGTTCCTTTGTTTAGGGGTATTTTAACAAAACACGATGTGTGATAATATCAATTGCACGTGGCGCAGGTCCTATCATTACTTGATACCTTACACAAACATCCAGAGTACAAGACAGCCTCGTCAGGCATCTATCCAACGAAACTGCCGATATCAACAAAAATAATCTACACACAATAAAACTTTAGAGTATAGTAGGCACTGGGAAATGTGGACAATTTAAAAAGTTAAATAAACAAGTTGATTAAATACGTGAACAATAAAATACACTGCGTTGGAATGACCACTTGCACTAAGATATTAAATTAGCTAATAGTTTTGCAGAACTGCTATAGACAGAGAGACAAAGAAAGTAATACACACGAACGTTTGTTAAACTAATGTATGTACTTATGTATAGGTAGGTAGCGTATATATCCTTTGCCGTGTATTATTATTCTTTCTCGTTCTCGTTGTTTATATGTTAGTGAACAAAAAAAAATGTAAACATAATTTGCTTTCTCTTAATCTATAATATTTACTGATAAAAACACATACTCATGAATAAACTGTCTTTTTAATATAAAATTTATTTAGAGTAAAAAAAATAAAAACTTTTCCTACCTTGCGCATTTTTGAGAGGCTGGTGTGCACTTGGTAGAAAAAATAGGATTCGCTACATAAGTGCAGTTGCTCCGTGGCTGCCTTACGTCCCTCGGGCCCTGTTTCGCCGGTCCCTTGGGCCGCAAAATAGCCCTGGAGACTGGAGCACTTACCTTACGAAAACTACTATTTTCATCATAGACAATTAAATACTACCGAGTTAAATAACATATTATTTAATGTTTCATATCTGTCGGAGGTCCTGAGACCCACACCCGTTTTTTTTTTTTTTTTTTTTTTTTTTAGTCTTACTAGTAATTTCAATTTTTGTATTTTAAAATGAGACAAGAGATGTTTTTTTTTAGTTAATAGTGCTGCTGTCGCCACTTACTGATTGTAGCTTTGTTTTACTAATATACTTAAGCAGAAAAAAATAACAACATAACTCGTGTAATTATGAATGCAGGCTGAGAGTGAGTTTACATTAGCGGAATCAAGCAACAATTAAAAATAGTTAAATCAAGTTAAATAAAACACGCAATTTGAGAGACATATACTAAGTAAGCGAGAGAGAATAGACAGAGGGGGACCTCTCTAGCGATTCGAAAAAACATAGAAGCGAGGTGCAACTTGGGTACTAATAATATATAATTTTCAATACGAGGTGCGACTTGGGTACTGAACTACATATATTTTTTAACATTTCAGAGGGTAAAATACTCTATAAATATATGTATTTTGGGGGAGATGAGAGGGGAGGTGGGTGCAAGCTTGCTTGGAAATAATTGGATCAAAAACCACGTGAAAATAAGCAAATAACTTTGTGAATTGGGAGGAACCGACAGGGTGCTGAGGGAGCTGAGACTCACTTTTGTCAATACAACTATATAATATAGGGATAAATATATATTGTAACGGGCGGTTAATACTCAAACGCCGTTTACACTCATCTAAACTGCGCGAGGAAGAAAGGCCAGAGAGAGAGCGAGAGGGGAAGGGAGCGCGATAATGCGTGCGAAAGAGAGAGAGAAAGGAGAGACAAGCGTCTTGATATGAGTATTAGCGAGGGACGCTCTTGGCCATTGGGCCAGAAGGGATTAGGTATAGGTAGAGAAAACACGTGTGCGTCTCTGGCCCGTTACATTTGTCAAGCCACGAGAGGACAACCTCGACATCGCCTCGCCCGCTTCTACAGCCACGTACCCTCGGCAAGAAGGCTTACCGGCTAGACACCAGGTCGAGTATTCCTGCTGCGAGGCCAACTGCTAGGCGAGCAGGTGCAAATAAGAGGCTGCGAAAAGCCAGGTAAGCGCAGTGCGTGCGCGAGAATCGTAATAGCCGCGTAATCTCTCTCTGTGTCCGGTCGAATTATCGCAGGCCGTCGGCCCCGAGAGGAAAGCCTTCCTCGACCGCACGGGCTTTGCCGTCAACGCGATTGAGCGAAATACACACACGCACACACACACACGCGTATGCTTTTGTACTAGTGCAGACTATATAGTTTCTATTCTTTTAATCGTTGAATGTTTGTTTTGCTTTGCGTGAGCCTTTCCTTGCACGAAGCCCTTCCGGCTACTCTTTCCTTACAGGTTTTATCCGTGGCAATCTTGGCGTCTAGAAGGGAGCTGTAAGCCGGGCATCGGCCTTATCCTGCCGCCTCCGCGGGCTCGCGCGTAAACACCAACGTGCGAGCGTCCTGAGTTGAGCCAGAGCTGAGCTGGCCCCTCAGCAAGCAGACGTGAACGAGGAAAAGCGGACTCGTTGTCCGCGTTGTAACGCGAGTGTGTCTCCGTGGGTGCCCGGGAAACTCAGTCCTGGTCAGAGTATCCCTAGTATTGATTTGTGGCTATCAGGGCCATAAGTGAATACGGACACCCCGTTACAATATATATATATGAGCGCGCGGTGGCTCAGTCGGCTAGATCGTGGATTGGCACGCGGGAGACCGTGGTTCAATTCCCGGCCAGTGCGACTTTACGGGCAAGTACCTCTGTGATTTTTCACATGTGCTTTTTCACCACGCAATGCTCCTCGAGGAGGGTTAANTATATAAATATCTTTCTATATCATACAGTTATTTCAAGTGAATTCCGCCTCAAACCCCCGTCCATTCTCCCCATCCCCCTCCATCCCCACCTTACTTCTAAACAACCTCAACACTTTAAAAAATTATTGTGTTTTGTTGGGTAGTTGTTTTGATTGCGGCAAACAGTTTGAGTGTAGTACAAAAGACTACGATATATTTTTAAGAAGTCTTCAAACTGTATGATAGTAAAATCTTTTAGAATAACATCCTGTAATAATAAAGAAAAATATGCTATTCGTGTACCAAAAAGTAATTTATTTCGAAAAAATTGTACACTATAAATTTATAAATTGTGAATTTTGATGTGGCTTTTTAAATTTTCTAACCTTGAAAATCCTTTTCCCATTCATATGCCTATTTAAATGTGTTAATCTCTTGAATTTTTTATTACAGTATATGCATGTAATTATTTTTTTTCAAACTGTGTTCCTTTGATGTCTAACGAAATTTTATTTTGTAGTGAATATAATTTTACAAGTATCACAAACGTATAATAATTTTCGATGTGTCTTTTTATGTTCTATTAACTTTTCAATGTTCAAAAATTTGGTTTTGCATGCATTGCAAATAAAGAAATATTTCAAACTGAAACATAATTTTTTATGACAAGTTGTATTTAAATAATTGTGTCAGTTCAATGATACATTTTTACCTCAACTGCATTGTGTGACCTAAAAAAAGTAACAAATTTAATTTTCCAATGTGGAATGTCTATTCATTGGAATTTTTTTTGCATTAATTGTTGTTACATTTTAACATTTCCAAAGAACCTGGAAAATGTTTGTGTACATATAAAAAAAAGATAATTACTTTTTTTTTTTTTTTTTTTTCATTTAACAATTCAGGAAAACTTTTAAATCCTACTCCATTTCCGTAAATTTCAAATAGTGACGTATAAATTAAATAATCAAAACTATTAGTAACATCAGTATTACAAGAATTTCCAATAACGTAATTTTTTATCTCTTCATTTCTTTTTAAGTGTAAATACTGCTACTTAGTTTTTCGAGAAAAAGACAGTGCGTCATCAGTGCACTGAAAATTCATGAAAAAAAATTAAATCAAAATTTTTTCCTATGCAGCATATGCAAAATAGTGAAACGAAATTGAAAACATTTCAATCATCATAAGAAAGAACATCAAGATAGTAAATCAAATCTATGTATTATTTGTAACAAATCATTTAAAAGACAAACAAATCTAAACAGGCATTCATGCATACATAAAAAAAAAGACAAATATTGTGTCGTCAGTGTGGTAAAAATTTTTTCCTAAAAAATACTACATAATGTCACCATAAAAGTGTGCATGAAAGAGGTAATCATTAAAAAAATTAAATTTTAATTGAATGTAATGAAAGTTTGAAATTATTTTTCATTGAAAATTTTTTTTTAAGAACATTCACACTGAATGACTTCTTTTAAATTATTTTTATGTACGAAAGTAATGATAAATTTTTATAGTTTTTAAAAACATGTGTCTCAGTATATTAGGCACTAAGTTTTAATAAAATTTTTTTATAATATAATGAAATACTTTGTAATTCATAAATGCGTAGTATTTTTAAGTTACTTCAAACAATTCTCTGTTAATGGTAAAAACGCGAATAGTCCGCTAATACCAGCTCATAATAAATAATTAATTTGTCAAAAGTACTCCTAATTTTTTCGTGTTTTTGATTATCTTACTAACTTCTAAATTATAAAAATTATTATGTTTGAATATTTTATCTTGAAATTCAATGTGTTAATAATTTCGATTAGGTTGCTTTTTGATAGAAGATTGTAGAAAAAAAAAAAAAAAACGATAAATCAGAAACTTTTTTATTTTACTAATCAGTTTTAAACTGGAAATGAGGGCGGAGCTCCACTAGTGTACACACACACACACATGTGTGTGTGTGGGGGGGGGTGCGTGCACGTGTACGTGTGTATTGTCTGTCTTTACTCCATTTGTTGTTTTCATTTGCCAGTAGGTTTTTGTTTTCTTTTAGTGGCCTGTGTGCAGTAGTGTCTTCCCCGTTCGTATAGTCATCATCTATCTTTTGAGCTTAATTTTTCTTTAGAGGGTTGCCTTGACATTTCTGTATTATTTCCCGTAGTTTCTGGTGGATTGCTCCATGGTTGACTGATCAAAGTATTGGAATCTTAAGCATCTATTCTGATGCCCAGCTTACTTCCAAAATCTTGGCTTTTGACATCTAGTCTAACTTTTCCATGGAAGCTGTGTATTGAGTCATCAAGTATCGCTTCGATTTCTTCATTTGATCTGGCCTCCCTTCCCTGAATTCTTCTTTTGCCTGTATTCACCATGGAGATTTATTTACTTGTTTGTTACTTACAGGCTAACGAGACGGTCAGCTCTGCCCTTTCCTACGATGACGGTTGGCTTGATTCTCTACTATTCGTTATATTTGGTTGCTGCTCGTTATTATCTTGGAGTACGCTTTGTACGTAAGCTTGGGCCTTTCTGTCACTCTCCTTCTTCCTCTTATTCCCATCCATGCTTGACATACCTACGACTGCGTTTACTTTCCCTACACGGTATCTATATAGGATCAAGGGTTCTCTCTTTGTCTTCAGCCGCTTCTACTGCCAGGCTTGCCCTTGGTAGCTGGTGACCCTGGTGCATGTCCTTATTTAAATTTATTTTTATGATTTTTTTATTTACTGATTCCGTCTCCTCTTTATATTTTTCGTTTGCTAGGCTAGCTTCGGCAAGCTCGAATTCCAAATGTTTTGCTGGTTAATTTTTTGTGTGTGCAGCTGTTAGTGTGTAACAGTTAGCTATAATAATGTCTTTCGATACACTTTCTATTTTTGGCGTTACAGAAAAGTTTGGCAGGTATCTATCATCGTTGGCCAATTTATCATCCACCGGTTCCTGTAATAAAATTTCTTTGCTGTCTTTGTCCAATGACGTTTGAGTCATGTTTTTCTTGTTTTGTCCAGCGATCCGTGCTGTATTCCCGCATGACCCACTTTTTATTTCGAAATTTGTTTCTTTCTGTAACTGCTTTTTCTTTGGTGCTATCTGCTGCTTACCACCTTTACTCTGAATCTGCGTCGCTCTGCCCACTCAACTCAGTCTTATTAGAATTATTACACTTACGTGTTTTTTTCTTTTTATTTTAACATCTGAGTTTTCCGAATCTAAAATATCTATTCCTCATTCTTTTTGTTTTTTCTAATAATATTTATTTCCCTTCTAGTACGCATTTTAAATATTCGTACAGGTGGCAAGTTTATATCACCATAACCGTCTCTCTTCTGCTTTTCGGCAAGTTCGTATAACTCTCGTTGCGGTAGTTCAAGGTTTTTCTCTCCATCTTCTATAATTAGATTTCAGAACAGTGCGTCCGGTGCCTTATAGGCTATGCCTGGTCTATCATACGTAGAGTATCGAAGCTCACTACCCTTTAAGTATAAAGAGGTATACTCGCACGGGTTGTCTATTTTTATTTCTCCCTGACTCAATATTGCTTAGATAACATAGTCTGATGCGTCTGTTGTCACCGCAAATGGTTTTTCCAAATCAGGTGCCTTAAGTATAGGTTCACTGCAAAGTTAGTCTACGAGGATTTTAAATGCTTGTTCATGCTGCTCTCCCCGTTTGAATCCTATTCTTTTCTTTAGAAGTTTACACAGTGGTTGAGCGATTTCTGCATAATTTTAATAAATCTTCTATAATATCCAACGAATCCCAAAAGTTGTTTGATTTTCTTTGCATCTGTAGGTCTTGGATATTTTCTTACAGCTTCTATCTTTTTTGAGTTCGTTTTTATTTGGCCATATCCCATGATATGCCGTAAAACTTTCGCTTCGTTTTTCAGAAATTGGAATTTTTTTGGCTTAATTGCTAGCAGAGATTAGTAGGGAGATCGCCAGTGCCTATAGTAGAGAGTACGTTGCTTTTTTCTACTGATTTAAGTGCCCCGTTGTCGCCAACCAGTCGAACTATTTGCACGTTTTCAGCAGCGGAAAAGAAGACCAAAATATGCGTACGATTGGTACCTTGTAGAGGAGAAAGGAAATGTGCGTATGCTATATATATCTTGACTGCCTCTTGCCTGAGCTCTTAAGCTTCTCGGCTCTTAACTCTTGCATGCATGTACACCTGTATCTGTTACTAATGGGCTGTGTTCCCTCAAAAAAGATTTTATTTTTAATGTTGGACAGCTAAGTATGTTATTATGCCTGGTCATGTATTACTCGTTCAATGAGTATTAAATACTTATACAGCTAAATATCGCTAAATACTGAGTTATTCCTCGCATAAAGTGACAGCATTGAGTAATGATAACGTAAGATCCGATATTTAATGTCAACTTTCGAAACTTGTCTATGAAATGATTATTTTTACGACTGAAATACTATATGTTATTACAGCTACATTGAAAAAAATTTATATAAAAAATTTACGAGATAAATAAATATGTACTGTAATGTTGAATAATATTATCTATTTAATGAATATTTTGCCTATTAAAATTTTTTCAATAATGCACGCCCTCTTTGCTTTTATTCTTACTTTTATTTTATAACGAAAGACCTTTTTCGTAATTTAAATGCTATCCTTCAGCACATGTAACTTTCCAGTAGGAATAAGTAATTATTATTACATTTAAAAAAATAATAACTCTACTTTAAGATAGTTGAACTTGAACAAAATTACCAGTAGAAAAAAAATAATAATATGTAAACTTAAACCTTGGCACTTCACCAAAACATATGTCAGTTTGAATAGTTTATGGGATAGTGTGTCAGTAGTCGATGCATCTAAGTACCGGATCATGAACTTTTGCTCTCATCACTCCCAGTTTAAATCTACGGGTTCAAATCTTCATGTTTTTTTTAATTTCGTGTCTTTTTTTTACATTACTTCGTATCAAATTTTTGTTCAATAAAAGTATTTTATTTTTGTGTACGTTGCGTAATGAATACTCTTTATTAACTTGTTAGTTGGAGGATTTTCTTACATTTAAACGAATTTTTGAAAAAACATAATATTAATAACAGGGAACATGTTTATTACCACTTCATTCTTGTTTAGATGACTATACAAGTATTATTGATTAACTTAAAAACTATTTAAAAGTAATTTAATTACTCTTAGTTGTTTGATGCCGTTTTAAAGAGTGAAATGATGAACACTTTTAAAGAGAATCACACGTCTTACAACCTAATTAACAATAATATAAAATTTAGCTAAATAATTAACAAGACTATTAAAAATCAGAAAAGTTAAACAAAAACTTTTACTACATGATTTTTTAATCAACAAATTGATAAAGTTGGTTATCGCAACACAAGCTCTCATTAAGAGCAGTTTTTCTCTGCGTTCCTTTTTAAAGAAACAATACATCAATAGGACTAACACAAATACAAAACAAATTACTTGCAATTCCTTTTATTATTTTTAACAAAATTTTGATATAAAAAATGTTCATGGCCACATCGGCACTCGCAACTTGCATATCAAATATATGAATATGTTATGTATTTGTTTTTATGGCCATATCGGCTCTCGCAGCTTGCATATCAAATACATGAGTTTATTATATATTTTTTCGTAGTAAAGTTAAAAAAAACGTGTGTAATAAAGTACTGAGTTCTTTGTCCCTTATATTACATTGACAAACCAAATTACGATACACACACATTAATATTGTAATTTTATTTAGTTGAAAATATTAATTGGGTTTAAAATACATTAGGCATAGATAATTTGATAATAACATTTTCCACTTACATACACATGTATTCATGAAAAAAAAAAAAAATTGTTTGCAACTACGTAAATCCAATTTTATTATCCAACACATAAAAATTTATTATTTATGATAAAAAGCTTAGCTTTAAAAAAAATAAAACTTTTATTCTAAATTCTAACTTTTATTCTAATTATCGTTACTTTGGTCAGCTAAGTTTTACTTTCACTTGAGCTTTGAAGCTTTATTATAAATGTTGCGTCGCAAAACACGAAGGCGGACGGGCTCGCGTCAAAGTCTGGGTGCACATATGCGTGAGTGTGTGTGCACGCGGGAGTGAAGGCTAAGTGGCTGGCCCGCGAACGGGCGCAAAGTCAGTAGTAAGGTGGCTGAGACGAGAGGTGGTACAGGACAAGGGCAGATAAGGATGGAGATGAGGAAAGGCTGATGCTTCCGTAAAGGGTAAATCATCAACACGAGAGCGGAATTTTGATGTCGAGCTAGATTGGTAAGAAATCGTTACGATTCCACACAATCTCTTGTTTTCACTCACTAAATCGAGTCTTTCGTTCAGACATTGCCTCACGTGCGCTTGTAGTGTGTCAACTGTTTAAAGGCTGCCCTATAAAATTAAACGACATTTCACCTATCGAGAAGCGCAACGAAGCGCCACCACCTCTGAGAGGTGTATCATTATTACACGCTTCCGAGAAGCGTGGTCTGTACACACGCTTCACGCATCTGGTTACCACGCGCTTCCGAGAAGCCACCACGCTACTAATTACAAAGGCCACCAAGTAGCATACACGTCTGGGTTGTTGACCGGTCGCTCTTGACAGGGTGATCGCGTGGTCAAGTGTAACGAGGTAACAATGGTGTGCATGTTAATACTCATAACCTCTCATCATGCGTGGCGTTCATTTATCTATATTATTAAAGATCTAATCCTCGAGTCCGATGCAATAAATGGGTCATTCTTTTAAAAACCGAACGAATTTTGCTAAAAATTAATCGTCACCTCTCCAATTCGGCTAAAAATTTTTATCCAGTTTTTATATTGAAAAATAAGAGACACGTGTCCGAGGAATTTATTTTTTTATCGCCTATTTTCAATTTTATGAGGTATAACAAATTTCGTAATAGGGGTTGGAGACTCATTTTAAACAATGTATAGCTCCGAATCCTTAAGACCAACAAAATTTTCACCAATGGCACTTTTGTAGCTAAAGAATTGAACTTTAAGAAAAAAAATTAAAAAAAAAACTTATCAACAAATTAATATCGTTATTAACAATTTAATTGTTTTAATCGATTTTTAACAATGCCCCCAAAATTATTCGAGTTTTTATTATTACTATCGTATTCTGCGTCAAATTTTACGTAAAAATCATATTTTTAAAATATGGAGACTTTTCAATTGTTATTGTTAAAATATTTTGTTATGTAGCACGTAATGGTAAAAAAAAAACTGTTTTTTGAGTATAAATTGATATCTGTACCTCGTATCAAAAAAAGTTGAACGTAAAAGTTGTAGATAAGTGAAAGATCTACAACTTTTGTATTTACCATTTGTCAGTATAACCTGAAAATTTTGTATTATCATGCAAAAAAACGAGAAATCACCATTTTATCAATTATTTAGTATTCATTTTCATTAAAATTAAATCATAAGTGATTTGTTTTTTAATCTAATCTCCTGAATGATGAAAAACGAATTTTCATTAAAGAAAAAAAAAGATCATTAACCACTAGACTGTTTTTTGTTCTTCACATTTTTTTATTGCTACTTTGTTTTTTATTGTTTTATTAATTGTCTGCTTTTATATAATAAATACATTTTTTATCTCTTCGATTTTTTGGAATTTTAAAATTTCGCAGGGAAGCCTGCCTACAGTACGATCTATGATTCAAAGTGTTACCCACGCTACTTGCGTACATTCCCCGTACTACAAGTTCGTTGGCTTTTGGATCAGCTGTGCGTTTATTTTGATCCGCTACCAAGACATATTCTCACTCGTTGTAATTTAAAGTTAAATAATTTTTACTTTGTAACAATGCCACGGAAAGAGGCACGTAAAATGCAAAATAGTAGTTGTCGATCAGACAGATGTTTTAATCCTTTTAATCTAAAACATCCAACAACAAATACTTCTGATTTGAGGACAGTAAATGAAAACCAACTTTTGAAACTGGACTTGGCAATTTCGTCAGATGCATTACAACAAAAATTTTGTTCTTCTTGCTGCTTGAAGTTATCAAAGTTGAAAAAAATAGATACAAAAGAGAAGGAAAATGAACTACCAGAATTGGTACGTATAATATTTTGATTATTATATCGAGTTCAGACATACCTAACCTTTCGTAGAATTTTATGTCGATGTTTTAGTCTAATTTTTTTTTTGACGCTACTAAAGGAGGATTCTTCGAGTGAAGAATCTGATATAAAAGTTGGAAGCAGTGACGGTACATCTGGATTTTTCAGAGATAATCCATCTTTGCAAAGTGAACGAGTGGATTTTTTCAACAAAGGATTAAGCTCTTAGGATCTTCGCCCATCAAAAAACAAAAACTATCGTTGAAAGGAATTTGGAAGAAAAATCAAAACAAATATCGTCCGTCATTAATAAAAAAATTTTTAATTTGAGCTGAAATGATCCAGATGATCTTAGCAGATGACGATGAGTCCTCGATAATAAGTGCTTTGCAAGAAAGTTTTAATACTTAGGCCAACCGCGTTTATAAAATTAAAATTTTGACTATTTTTCGATCGTGGTCTTATAAAAAAATGTAGGACACATTTCCTTCCGCAACTCGTCACATGATAGGCATAACAAAAAATGTTGCTCGAGATAAGGGATTAATTGGGGATCAAAATCCAAAACAACATCAATCTCTAGATGATAATGTTATTGATACAATTGTTAGCTTGTACCAGTCTGACGACTACACTCAGTATATGCCCGGAAAAAAAGATTACGTTTTGATCAAAGTAGACGGCAAATCGGTACCTATTCAAAAGATTAGAATTAAATAATTTAAAAGAATTATATGAAATTTTTACTAGTATGTATCCAACTATGAAATGTAGTTTCTCAAAGTTTGCTAGCTTAAGGCCGAAATATTGTGTTTTGGCAGATGCTTCTGGTACTCACTCTGTTTGTGCATGTCCTATACATGAAAATGTTAGTTTATTAGTGAGTGATGTTAATTTTAAATCACTTACTGACGGTTCTGAGCTGCCTTTGATCAATTATAAGGATTGTTTGGATCGTATGGTATGCAAAAACAAAACGTCTGATTCTTATTTAAATTCTTGTAAGAAGTGCCCAGGCGTGACGAATGTTATTGAGCAACTGGAGGAAATTTTCGATGAAAAATGACCCTTTTTTGATAAACTTTTGATAAAAATAGACTCTAATATCTCCAGTTGATGAATTTTTACAAAAGTTAAGTGAATGTTTGCAAAAACTGTTGATTCATTTATTTTTGGTTAACAAACAAAGGGATTTTTTAAATGAGATGGAAAATAAGCTGAGAGAAAACGAGTGTACCGTAATTTGCAATTTCTCAGAAAATTGTGCTTTCATAATTAAAAATTAATTCAATTCATTCATCACTTTGAAGAACTTTAAAATAGCAGCAGAGTTGCATTTTTCCCCACTTCACATGGAAAGGGGCCATACGACGGAATAGGTGGGACTGTAGAAGGACTAGCTGACAGAGCAAGTCTTCAGAGAATTAACAATTCCATTCGAACACCGCGAGAACTTTTTGATTGGGTCACAGAATCACTGCCAAATATTACTTGTCGTTATTCTACAAATGATGATTACGAAAAAGAAACAAAATTACTGTCAGAGAGATTTTTAAGAGCAACAACGATTAAGGGAACGCGTCAAGAATTAGAAGCGAGGCTGTTTTCTTTGCACGAAAAAACAAATTTTGTGAAAATTTTCAAGTGACTTAATTTTGTTATGAAACTGTAAAAAAATTTTTACTTGTACATGAAAATTTTGTTACATCTATTAATAAATATTAAGCAATCATAATGTTAACTCGGTTTATTGCAATAAATACTGACACCAATGGCTGTTGCTGTTAAAAACTGTAATTTATTCCCCTGACGACGTTTCTCTCCTTTTTGGGAAGGAGCCTTTTCAAGTCCTAAGTATAAGTAATAAATATACAATGCGAGTAATTGGTTTTTTACTACTTGGTAACTTGGTTTTTTACTACACATTTTTATTAATTCAATAGAATATAATTTCTTCAGTTATTATTGCTTATTTCCTTTTTACAAGTTAAAAATTACTCTTAATAAATGAAAAAATGGTGATTTCTCGCTTTTTGCATGATAATACAAAATTTTCAGGTTATACTGACAAATGGTAAATACAAAAGTTGTAGATCTTTCACTTATCTACAACTTTTACGTTCAACTTTTTTTGATACGAGGTACAGATATCAATTTATACTCAAAAAACAGTTTTTTTTTTACCATTACGTGCTACATAACAAAATATTTTAACAATAACAATTGAAAAGTCTCCATATTTTAAAAATATGATTTTTACGTAAAATTTGACGCAGAATACGATAGTAATAATAAAAACTCGAATAATTTTGGGGGCATTGTTAAAAATCGATTAAAACAATTAAATTGTTAATAACGATATTAATTTGTTGATAAGTTTTTTTTTTAATTTTTTTTCTTAAAGTTCAATTCTTTAGCTACAAAAGTGCCATTGGTGAAAATTTTGTTGGTCTTAAGGATTCGGAGCTATACATTGTTTAAAATGAGTCTCCAACCCCTATTACGAAATTTGTTATACCTCATAAAATTGAAAATAGGCGATAAAAAAATAAATTCCTCGGACACGTGTCTCTTATTTTCCAATATAAAAACTGGATAAAAATTTACAGCCTAATCCGAGAGGTGAAAGTCAAAATCCGTTCGATTTGTAAAAGAATTACCCAAATTAAGAAATCACTTCAACTTTAGTATTTAATAACCCACGGCGTCTTGTCTAAGTCAAATAGAGAGAGTTGTCAAATAAGGTTTGTACCCGATTAAGCCTATTATTATTATCAGTAATTGTTCATTATTGCTGTGATAGCGCTCTAATTTAAGTTATTGAAATGCGACTATATGTTTAAGTCTTACGTCAATGGCGATTCTTGTGCTAGAATAATGAAAAGACTGTGTCTCTATCATAATTTAAAACTTAAGGCTTGTTGTTATAACAATAAAAAAATGAATTTCTAACTCTTGTTTATTAACCTTTATTTACCTATGCTGGCCTCAGGTAGACGTCTGCAACCACGAAACAATAAACTTATGTTACTTTTAAGGATAAGTTCTTCAGAGGTTCGGTAGCCGAGCTAGCTACATCTTTTTTTTTTTTTTTTTTATATTATAGTGGTCTGCGTCCGGCTCCTTTAATAAGGGCACTACTATGGGCATTTAGCACTTGGAAAAGGAACAAGGAAAGGGATGGGAGGCCTCTCATTACTGGGAGGGAGGTAGGGGGAATTAAGGCAATTATGCTGCGAGGAGGTCGCCTAAATCCCTCCTCGAGGAGCATTGCGTGGTGAAAAAGCACATATGAAAAATCACAGAGGTACTTGCCCGATAAGTCGCACTGACTGGGAATTGAACCACGGTCTCCCGCGTGCCAATCCACGACCTAGCCGACTGAGCCACCGCGCGCTCAGCTAGCTACATCTAATGTGCAGTTACTTTTTCTCCGACATTCTTGGGATTCAATTTTTACTTATGGTATGACTTTTTTTTTCGTGATTTGAAATTTTTTTATGATAAAAGTATGTAATTTCTGTGACTAAAGTATTTATTTACGTTTGATGTATACTTTCCGTAATTAATTCTTACTTGTGCGTCATATATTTTGCTAACTAAAAAATATGTACAAGTGTAAGATTTATTTGAGTATAGTATCTAATAGTTAAAAATGATTTTTAGTGCGCGATTTTTTTAACCAGCAAACGATACATTGCATTTTGCAACATAAGCTCTTATGAGAAGCTGTAATTATTTGTACTTATTATAGAAAAATTATTACATCTATAAATTTGATTAGCCATTCGAAGTTCGCGGGGTTACCGCCTTTATCTACAAATATAATAGCAATTGATGCATCTGATGTACATCATTATTTTAACAACGACTACAATTAACAAAATTGTGAGAGTATACTAGGAAGAGAATATGATAATGGGTACAAAAGAATGAATGCATAATCGTATAAAAATGTGTATAGTACACAAAGAATTAGTATAGTCGCTCCATCCTATTCACGTGAGAGTGAAGACAGCCAGCGCTCTAGTCGGCGATTTTTTGCAACACTGGCTGGATAGTGGACGACTTCCGCGATGCCGAATCTAGAAAAAATATTTATTACAATTAATATAATTTTTGTATGGTTGAGCAAGTGTTATTAAGAGATGACGTGAGCATATCTTCTTGACTACAAGAAATATGTGAAGTGATTTTAGTGCGTCTATATATCGTACGCCATACAAAAAGTCAAACAAGCTAACTTTTTAGTATTGTTTGGACAGTCAGATACATAAAATTTGACGTCATGTTTTCTTCTGGTAGCAGCATCGAGGCTATTTTGCTCGACTTTGTTATGGGCGTATGAGTTGTACACCCACTAAAATCACTTTACATATTTTTGGTAGTCTAGAAGATTGCTCACATTATCTTTTAATAACACTTGCTCAACCATATACAGAAGTTATATTAATTGTAAAAAATATTTTTTCTAGATTTGGCATTGCGGAAGTCGTCCACTATCCAGCCAGCATTGCAAAAAATCGCTGACTAGAGTGCTGGCTGTCTTCATTCTCACAGCAAATACAGCTTTTCTTTTCGTTACAGGCGCATCATGGCGTTGTTGTTTTGATTGTCTCTACGCAAAGCAGCGCTATTAGTACGCAACATTCATTAATACACGTCTGTTATCGATACATCGTGCTTGTACACTATAAATCCTACACTACTCACAATGTTTTTTAACTAGTTTTGCGTGCAGCAAATACTTGTTAGTGTTGTTAGTTCGTTTAATACAATATTTTGCTTTTTCGGTTTTCTTTTACTGGTTAATATGTTGTTAAGTAAAAAATGCAACTATGGCAAGTGACACTCTTTACGGTGATTTCCCACAGTTAAATCATGACAAACTGAATAGAACACTAACTTAGGTATCTAAGTAACTAGTTATAGTTGAGCTAACAATTCACTTCTGTGCTTTGGTTGACATAACATGATTAGAGGCTACTATGCTTGGACAGTAGCTATGCACTTGATTTCCTTTAATGTGGATAAAATAACGGGTTGACTACATTTATTAATTTAATTAATAATTTATACAATGCTACTTATTTTTCTTGCATGTATGCTTTCGATACTTCTAGTGAAATTTAATGACTGCCAAAATTTTCGTCAGTTCATATTTTCTTACAATTTGAACACTTTTTTCTAACCCATTCTTTATTGTTGTTTAATTTTTAAAGGCGCGCCATATATCAAAAGTTAGACTTAAAATTGAACGATTTAGCAACTAGATGAACAGAAAATTTGCCTAACCTCAAAATTAATATCTAAGGGGTCGTTTTTTATAGTGTAAGTAATTCAACCAGTAGATTACACGAAAAATAGTTTAAAAATTTAAAGTTTTTTTTGATTACTCTGAAAATGGCTTTAAAAACTTATTTCGCTATATCTCATTAACGATAAGAGACCGGATAAAAATAAAAATACCAGTGTGTAGAGTGAGAAATTTCCTTTTGATTAGGTTGTTTACTGGTGTTTAGACTAGCACAAAATTTTAAGATAATAATCAATGAAGGTATTTTATCTGATGCCANTTTTTTGCATGATAATACAAAATTTTCAGGTTATACTGACAAATGGTAAATACAAAAGTTGTAGATCTTTCACTTATCTACAACTTTTACGTTCAACTTTTTTTGATACGAGGTACAGATATCAATTTATACTCAAAAAACAGTTTTTTTTTTACCATTACGTGCTACATAACAAAATATTTTAACAATAACAATTGAAAAGTCTCCATATTTTAAAAATATGATTTTTACGTAAAATTTGACGCAGAATACGATAGTAATAATAAAAACTCGAATAATTTTGGGGGCATTGTTAAAAATCGATTAAAACAATTAAATTGTTAATAACGATATTAATTTGTTGATAAGTTTTTTTTTTAATTTTTTTTCTTAAAGTTCAATTCTTTAGCTACAAAAGTGCCATTGGTGAAAATTTTGTTGGTCTTAAGGATTCGGAGCTATACATTGTTTAAAATGAGTCTCCAACCCCTATTACGAAATTTGTTATACCTCATAAAATTGAAAATAGGCGATAAAAAAATAAATTCCTCGGACACGTGTCTCTTATTTTCCAATATAAAAACTGGATAAAAATTTACAGCCTAATCCGAGAGGTGAAAGTCAAAATCCGTTCGATTTGTAAAAGAATTACCCAAATTAAGAAATCACTTCAACTTTAGTATTTAATAACCCACGGCGTCTTGTCTAAGTCAAATAGAGAGAGTTGTCAAATAAGGTTTGTACCCGATTAAGCCTATTATTATTATCAGTAATTGTTCATTATTGCTGTGATAGCGCTCTAATTTAAGTTATTGAAATGCGACTATATGTTTAAGTCTTACGTCAATGGCGATTCTTGTGCTAGAATAATGAAAAGACTGTGTCTCTATCATAATTTAAAACTTAAGGCTTGTTGTTATAACAATAAAAAAATGAATTTCTAACTCTTGTTTATTAACCTTTATTTACCTATGCTGGCCTCAGGTAGACGTCTGCAACCACGAAACAATAAACTTATGTTACTTTTAAGGATAAGTTCTTCAGAGGTTCGGTAGCCGAGCTAGCTACATCTTTTTTTTTTTTTTTTTTATATTATAGTGGTCTGCGTCCGGCTCCTTTAATAAGGGCACTACTATGGGCATTTAGCACTTGGAAAAGGAACAAGGAAAGGGATGGGAGGCCTCTCATTACTGGGAGGGAGGTAGGGGGAATTAAGGCAATTATGCTGCGAGGAGGTCGCCTAAATCCCTCCTCGAGGAGCATTGCGTGGTGAAAAAGCACATATGAAAAATCACAGAGGTACTTGCCCGATAAGTCGCACTGACTGGGAATTGAACCACGGTCTCCCGCGTGCCAATCCACGACCTAGCCGACTGAGCCACCGCGCGCTCAGCTAGCTACATCTAATGTGCAGTTACTTTTTCTCCGACATTCTTGGGATTCAATTTTTACTTATGGTATGACTTTTTTTTTCGTGATTTGAAATTTTTTTATGATAAAAGTATGTAATTTCTGTGACTAAAGTATTTATTTACGTTTGATGTATACTTTCCGTAATTAATTCTTACTTGTGCGTCATATATTTTGCTAACTAAAAAATATGTACAAGTGTAAGATTTATTTGAGTATAGTATCTAATAGTTAAAAATGATTTTTAGTGCGCGATTTTTTTAACCAGCAAACGATACATTGCATTTTGCAACATAAGCTCTTATGAGAAGCTGTAATTATTTGTACTTATTATAGAAAAATTATTACATCTATAAATTTGATTAGCCATTCGAAGTTCGCGGGGTTACCGCCTTTATCTACAAATATAATAGCAATTGATGCATCTGATGTACATCATTATTTTAACAACGACTACAATTAACAAAATTGTGAGAGTATACTAGGAAGAGAATATGATAATGGGTACAAAAGAATGAATGCATAATCGTATAAAAATGTGTATAGTACACAAAGAATTAGTATAGTCGCTCCATCCTATTCACGTGAGAGTGAAGACAGCCAGCGCTCTAGTCGGCGATTTTTTGCAACACTGGCTGGATAGTGGACGACTTCCGCGATGCCGAATCTAGAAAAAATATTTATTACAATTAATATAATTTTTGTATGGTTGAGCAAGTGTTATTAAGAGATGACGTGAGCATATCTTCTTGACTACAAGAAATATGTGAAGTGATTTTAGTGCGTCTATATATCGTACGCCATACAAAAAGTCAAACAAGCTAACTTTTTAGTATTGTTTGGACAGTCAGATACATAAAATTTGACGTCATGTTTTCTTCTGGTAGCAGCATCGAGGCTATTTTGCTCGACTTTGTTATGGGCGTATGAGTTGTACACCCACTAAAATCACTTTACATATTTTTGGTAGTCTAGAAGATTGCTCACATTATCTTTTAATAACACTTGCTCAACCATATACAGAAGTTATATTAATTGTAAAAAATATTTTTTCTAGATTTGGCATTGCGGAAGTCGTCCACTATCCAGCCAGCATTGCAAAAAATCGCTGACTAGAGTGCTGGCTGTCTTCATTCTCACAGCAAATACAGCTTTTCTTTTCGTTACAGGCGCATCATGGCGTTGTTGTTTTGATTGTCTCTACGCAAAGCAGCGCTATTAGTACGCAACATTCATTAATACACGTCTGTTATCGATACATCGTGCTTGTACACTATAAATCCTACACTACTCACAATGTTTTTTAACTAGTTTTGCGTGCAGCAAATACTTGTTAGTGTTGTTAGTTCGTTTAATACAATATTTTGCTTTTTCGGTTTTCTTTTACTGGTTAATATGTTGTTAAGTAAAAAATGCAACTATGGCAAGTGACACTCTTTACGGTGATTTCCCACAGTTAAATCATGACAAACTGAATAGAACACTAACTTAGGTATCTAAGTAACTAGTTATAGTTGAGCTAACAATTCACTTCTGTGCTTTGGTTGACATAACATGATTAGAGGCTACTATGCTTGGACAGTAGCTATGCACTTGATTTCCTTTAATGTGGATAAAATAACGGGTTGACTACATTTATTAATTTAATTAATAATTTATACAATGCTACTTATTTTTCTTGCATGTATGCTTTCGATACTTCTAGTGAAATTTAATGACTGCCAAAATTTTCGTCAGTTCATATTTTCTTACAATTTGAACACTTTTTTCTAACCCATTCTTTATTGTTGTTTAATTTTTAAAGGCGCGCCATATATCAAAAGTTAGACTTAAAATTGAACGATTTAGCAACTAGATGAACAGAAAATTTGCCTAACCTCAAAATTAATATCTAAGGGGTCGTTTTTTATAGTGTAAGTAATTCAACCAGTAGATTACACGAAAAATAGTTTAAAAATTTAAAGTTTTTTTTGATTACTCTGAAAATGGCTTTAAAAACTTATTTCGCTATATCTCATTAACGATAAGAGACCGGATAAAAATAAAAATACCAGTGTGTAGAGTGAGAAATTTCCTTTTGATTAGGTTGTTTACTGGTGTTTAGACTAGCACAAAATTTTAAGATAATAATCAATGAAGGTATTTTATCTGATGCCACGAGAGTAAGAAAGACAGAGCGCGTGCTTGTGTGACACCGACTATCGTCGATTGCTGGCAATATTTCACCAAAAACTAGATTCCAAGGTTAAGACCAGGGTTTAGTCATGCTTCAATGTGATTTTATCACATGGTGCAATGAATTTTACCCCAGGCTACGACTAGGCCGTGGCGAGGGTATGTGTATATGGGTCATTCTACCAAAAATGGCATATTTAATTTCTCAGTCGATTACAACGTCGTTTAAGGAGGTATTGATCTGGAATTTTTTTAATTGTTCAAAGGATGTTTACTTCTAAAGTAACAATAGAATTCAGAACATCAAAAAGTATTTCTTTAGTTTAAGATGCAAAAAAGGGGCTAAATTAGCGTTACTGGGTCGTGACTCACTCGTAAATTGACAGTTTTTACGACACCTCGAATCGAAACGAGAAGTTTTTCATTTTTCTATGGCAAAAGATCTTAAAGTTATTAATACAAATCAAATTTTTTGCCAAAATCTTATAAATTTAATATTTTAACGGAAAATACTTTTACGAATGCACGCAATTGAATATGGACATTCCAATTAGGGCATTTCATATTACATAAGGGTCGAGAATATTTCAGAAATTTTTTTNAAAAACGTACGTGAAATATTAAATATGTATAATACGACAACTGAACTTATGAAAACAAGAAAAAACGCTGTATCCCGAAAGAAAAGCAAAATTACTACATTCTCTTTTCTTTAAAAATCAAATTTTTTCGGTTAATCTTACTTTAAAATTAAAGCTATTAGGGCATTTCATATTACATAAGGGTCGAGAATATTTCAGAAATTTTTTTCGATTTTTTCAGTCTAACAAGTCAGTGCTACAAGCTTGTACATTTGAAGATTATGTCTTGCTAAAAAAAAATTTAAAAGCGCGTAACGCTTAGGAATGTCGTATAACATTTTGAAGTTTTCGGTTATTACTGATGACACCAGAGGTTCTGATCAACGTTTATTTTCCTTAACTACAAAATTGGTGTCATAATTAATAGAAAATATAAACTATGACGAACAAAAATTTTTGGTAATGAGCTTGATCAAGAACATGGTGTTATATTGCAAAATATTTTTTTTTTTTTTTTTTCATTTTTTCGGTAACTCTCGATTATTTCGAGAACTATTGAGTTAAAAAATCAAAAAATTAACGTAAAACTTGTTGAGGTGATGATTTTTCAAAGGGATGAGGTATTTTAAAGTATCAAAAAAATTTTATTTTATTGCTTAAACAAAGGAAAAAGACGATGGAGACCAAAAAATTGGGAGAAATTTTTTTCCTAATTGATTTCATCAACCCCTTCGCCATAAAAAGGTTAAGTGAATAAAAAATATGCGCAAAAATTTCCGCCGTCGCCTGCTGAGATCTGAACGGACCAATGGCACCCGATCCGAAGCGCCAACTCCGCTACGCGATTGCCACTGTGCGAGATTCTTAGTTGAAAAATTAATTAATCATAAACAAAATCACTTGAGAATGTCTGAAAAGATGTATTCTTTTGTAATTTTTCTTCAGCTTAAGGCTGGTGCTATTTATTTTAAGGTACGTTTTCTCCGAGACGCCGCAAATGCACTCAATAGCATTTACTAAAAATCAAGCTTCCTAGGGCTTTTATAAATATTTGCTTACTTTGCTACACTGCTGAGTTATTATTGGCCCACTATTAGCATTGTGCATCAATATAAAAAAATCCTCCGCTTCATCACTACTTAGTATGTCGACGTCCGCTTCTTGAATGTTAAAGTGAAACTTCTTTAAGCGCGCCTTATATAGGGAGTTAACCCATGAAACGAGCGAGCGAGCGAGCGAGCAAACGCTGTCGTGCATATATGTATGTAATATTATCTATTTAATGAATATTTTGCCTATTAAAATTTTTTCAATAATGCACGCCCTCTTTGCTTTTATTCTTACTTTTATTTTATAACGAAAGACNCGTATACCAGCTGTGCTGCAGGCAGGGGGTCTGTTTTCTGTCTCTTTTTTTTCTCTCCCTCCTTCTCGCATAAGCACAATAGTGCGACGCAATGACTCTTTCTATATATATATTATAGCTTCTTTCTATATAGATATATGTATATCTCCCTATATCATATAGTTGTATTGACGAAAGCGAGTCTCAGCCCCCCTGCTCCCCCACAGCTCCCCCTCGATTCACATTGTTATTTGCATGTTTTTACGTCATTTTTGATCAAATTATATATAAGTAACCTCCTCCCCACTCCTCTACATTCCTCCTCAGCCCTCCCTCGCTCCCCCTCCACCTCTCCCCAAAAAATACTTATTTATAGAATATTTTACCATCTACTATATTAAAAAATATATGAAATTTAGTACCCATGTCATACCTCCTTTTTAGGGTTTTTCAAGTCACTGATCATAGGTCCCCTTCTGTCTATTCCCACTTAGCACTTGGGATTGAGAAGAAATTGGGATGGGATTGGAAGGGGGAAAGGCCCTAAAAACTGCTCCGCATTCGCCCATGACAATTGTCATGTGGATCAGGAAAACCCCGGGAAATCTCCCGTAGGAAAAACCTTATCCGGAACAGCTCGGTGTATCTGCCTCATTTCTAACCTGGTGTCTAAGCTGCGGACTTAGACAACGGGGCAGAAATTTGGCACACCTCTCGCTCACGATGTCGAAGAGACAGAAAAACAGTCAATCAACCCACGAAGCGAACAGCAGAGGCGAAACGGTGAGACTTGAATGGTCATCCAAATACTAACCGCGCCAAATGCTGCTTAACCTCGCTGGTCGATGGGACTGCAACTCTATTGCTAAGCCATCATGTGGGTGTATCTTTATATGTATAAAGTAGACAGTCAATCGATCCGAAAAATTACCAGCGCAAGCGAACGGAATAATAGTCGAGCAGGCACCCATCCGACTACCAACCACGGCCAACTCTGCTTATCTTTTCAGATCGATGAGACTGCAACTCTACTGCTGCGCCGCCGCGTCGGTAGTAGGTATACCTACTGCTGCATTGTGGAAATCGTAACGTGTCTGTAATACAGGCTAAACTGGGCCTCTGTTACAGCTAAGGTACTGTCAGGTAAATAGGGGAGACCGGGGAATGACAAGCTTACTAGGTAACTCTAGCACCTCAGTTTCTCCCGAATTATAAAATACTTTCAATTCAAACGTTGTACATAACAATTCCTAATGCGATTACTTTTTCCCTCTCCAAGTAAAACACTAAACAATGCAGCCCAAGTTTAATGAAAAACACGTAAAATTTTATCTTTGTAGATTAAACCTTGAGCTTCAAATGCTTTTTTTTTAATTTGCTCTAGGAGGCACGGAAAAAAGTTATTTAAAAAATAAAAACGTGTTTTATATGGGGAACAACTGGCACCTTAGGGCGGGGCGCTACTAGCACGGAAGTTCTCTATATTATCGGTGAGCTCCGACCGTAAACAGATTTTCTAACCTTATCCAGGCGTATGAACATTGTGATATACAGTGATACACCGTGATACACAAGGTGATTTAGTTCTTAAGATGTTTGTTATCAAAGCAAATTTTACAAATAGTACGTCACTAAAAAAAAAAAGTAACCGAGGGAACGGGGATGAGAATCAAATGTCAATCAAAAATTAAAACTATAATTCTAAAGTTACAACTTCAATGTAATTTAAAATATTTGTAATATGTATACATGTATGCATGCTCTCGTCATTTTTTTATTTTAATTTTATGTGTACTCAATAAAAAAAAGAAACTTCTTTTTCATAATTCATTTTACGAGTTACCTTAACAAATCATTGTGATTTATCAGGCTAGTAGTACCCCACTCCCTGCTAGAAGTACCTCACTATGGGGCACTACTAACAATTTTTAGAGGTTTGGTTTGTGCCGTTCTTAAACAAAAAGTTGTATTATTTTTATAAAATTTGCTTTTGTTGTGATAACTACATTCTCTTTTCTTTAAAAATCAAATTTTTTCGGTTAATCTTACTTTAAAATTAAAGCTGTAATAAGCTGTTGAAGAAAAGGTGTCCATCATTCCCTGATCTTTCGTAATATCTGACACAAAACATGGCTTGATGTCTTTGAAGTCTTCAAAGAAACATAGTAAAAATCGTTCTTTTTTCCTATTTATCTTTTCATATGTATATATGTATATAAAAAAACGTACGTGAAATATTAAATATGTATAATACGACAACTGAACTTATGAAAACAAGAAAAAACGCTGTATCCCGAAAGAAAAGCAAAATTACTACATTCTCTTTTCTTTAAAAATCAAATTTTTTCGGTTAATCTTACTTTAAAATTAAAGCTGTAATAAGCTGTTGAAGAAAAGGTGTCCATCATTCCCTGATCTTTCGTAATATCTGACACAAAACATGGCTTGATGTCTTTGAAGTCTTCAAAAAAACATAGTAAAAATCGTTCTTTTTTCCTATTTATCTTTTCATATGTATATATGTATGTAAAAAACGTACGTTAAATATTAAATATGTATAATACGACAACTGAACTTATGAAAACAAGAAAAAACGCTGTATCCCGAAAGAAAAGCAAAATTATCTGAAAATAACAATTTCTACGGGGCTCCTCAAGAGAAACTGCACGATCGAGGTGCACAAATATAGAGGGGTTGGACTATGCACAAACATAATCTGAATTATTTCTTTTTTTGACAGTATCTTGAAAAAAACGAGTAAAAAAATTTTTCTTTTGTATACCGTGTATGAAAAATTAATATGAACATTTACAAAAACTTCGAATAATTTTTTTTACAATGAAACCTCTCAAAATTCGGAAAACAGTCATATTTTGAAAAAGAAGTTAGATAGATCCAAAATAATTATTTTCACGGGTTGTCTAACTAGATACTACATGATCAACGTACACAAATAGAGAGGAGTTAGACTATGCACAAACATAACCTCAAATTTTCGGTTTTTTGAATGTATCTTGAAAAGAATAAGTCAAAAATTTTTTTTATTTACTATGTCATGTTTGGAAAATTAATACGGATGTTAAAAAAATCTTCGAAAAATTTTGTTCACAATGTAACCTCTCAAAATTCGAAAAACAGTCGTATCTTGAAAAAGAAGCCAGATAGGCCAAAAATAATTCCACGTATAGAAAATAATTATTGAGGTTCAAAAATGTGTTACATGGATGCGTACAAATAATCGTAATAATTGTTAAAATCATAAAAAGCTACAACCTTTATATCCTACCTATAAATTAATTGATTTTCTGTTCTCCATAATGTATTATAAGAAAAATTGTCGCGTGACCAAAACCTATATTCTTTTTATTAATTTTGAGATAAGTAGAAATTACTTAAGCACGGGTAAATTTTAATATTAAATTACAAGTTATTGCAGAAAACGAATAGAATGAAAAATACAATGTTACAATGGAAACTAGCTATATGTTTATTGTTTTTCTTAATCTCAATAAGATATGGTGAACTATTTTACTTTTATGGTAGCCAAAATTAAAAAAAATTTTATTCGTTGGATACAAAGATTCCAACAAGAATTTATTGTACACATATGATATCATATTAAATACATCAATATTAATTATAAAAAAAAGGAATTTTTGTCCTGCGGAATGGGATACAAGTACCTTCTTTTGGCGCAGTATGGTGAAATAGTACATTACATTACAAGAGATGAAACTCGATGATCCACTCCCGGCGGTGAAGTTGCCCCTCGAAGTGAAGCCGAGCCATCACATGATAATTAGCTTTAGTGGTGAGTATGATAATAGGTTAGTTTGGATCAAAAGTGAAGGGCTTGTATCATCCGCTAACATTTACGACCTGAGCGAAGCGAGGGTTGTTGGTTAGTGGATGTTAACAGGCCCGGAAAGCAAAAAAAGTCTGTCAGAGCAACTTAATTTTATTGAAAATTCTTTAAATTTTATTAGATATTACATGTCATCTTATAAATTTTGTTATTTGATAAATAATTTGCATATCAACAGAATTTAAACATTTATAAGCTTATATGATTGTTTATTAGACTCCTGGGCATCGGTTGCTGCAAAAGTCTCATGTTTGGAACTCAGAAATTCCAATGTTATTTTAAATAGGAAAATCTGAGTTCCGTTGTTTTTCGTAAGAGCCGTCGATGTGTTCAGATTGAGGTTGTTATAGGTAGATTGAGGTTTACTACGTGGCATAAGAGTTGGATGGGACGCGTGCTCTATGTAAAAGTTTTAAAAAAACAGCTCGAAAGCTCTCTCTCAATCTCTCTCTCGAACAAGGAGAAGTAGCGAGGAGCAGTGGAGCACTGCTGTTTGCTTTATCTATCTCTCTCTCATTTTTTTTTATTTAATATGGAGCAATTTATTTAGTATCAAGCAAGAAAAAGTAGGGAGCAGGAAGTTTTTTCTCCTGACCCCTGTACGCAATATAGATGTAGCGTCGATAGGGAATTGGCATTCGTCCCTATACACTAATGCCGAAACTCAAATTTTCGGGTAAGGGAGTAATAAAATTTTTGTTTCATTCTGCATCACATGACCAACAATTCGTACATGTATTACACATATCATAGCAAACATGGAAGTACTTAGAATGAGCGAGTCATAACATAAGTGGCATATTAAGGTATATGTATTCTATGTACGCACGTGCTAGAATATGTAATAATATTGAAATTTTCACTATTTTAGTATTGGATTCTTAAAGGTCTATTAAAATTAGATGTACTCTAATTTTCTCAGTTTCTATTATACCGAATTGAATAACATTTTAGTTGGAAGTTTCACTTCTGCCGGGGGTCCCGAGATCCACTCCTGGTTTTTTGAACAATTTTTTCCCTTGCATTCAGCACAAAATATGGAACACTTGACTCCTATCTTTGTACTATCACCTGACTTGCTGTGGCAACCCTTGGCACAACTGCAAAAGGTTTTCTTCATATACTTATCTAGTAAAGCGCTTACCGTAGTTGGCATTGGAAATAATCCATTTTTCGTCACTTTTTTTGTGATATCTAGATTCTATAACCTCAACTAAAAATATACGCATAAGCGTAAGTGTATATTTTCAGTTGAAACAGTAAATCTAGATATGATATTAATGTAAAGGTAAATTATCATAACTCTTGCTCCAAAGTCGTATAATCAATAATGAGACAGTATACGAAGTGGTAATTCGAGCATGACTTTATTTCAATAATTAAGAAAACTGCCAATATTTCGACGTCATGCTGACGCCATCCTCAGGACAACTAATAACAATGTACAAAGAAATAAATTACAACATTAAAAATAACAAATAGCAAAATATAAAAAGTTATGTATAAATACCAATGCAAGTGTTAGGACACAACATAACACTGCAAGTGGAGTGACGAAAACTTATTGAATAATTACAAATTTACAAAAATAATTGTTCAGTAAAAAATTTTTTTTTTATTCAAAAGTAATATCATAGAATATACGTAGGTAAAAAGCAAAAGACTGTATATAATAAAGTAAACGGAAGATAAAACTAAATATCTCAAAAATGAGTGTACATAAAAATTTGGCGAAATATTCGAGGGTGTTGAAAAACCAAGAAACATATTAAACTGTATACGACGTATACGACACGTAACAAACGTATGAAAATGTATAATACACATGTCAATAATTGATTTAGAGTAATAACGACTAGTTTTTTTGTTTAATATCTCGTAAGAAATTTCTATGAGATACATTTAATTTACTAGTGTCTAGTTATCTATTTACATTGTTATCGTAAATAGAAATCTATACCATTCAGAAAATTCGCATTTGAACTTATTTTTTTCCTGGTCTAAAATTTTAACATTATCAAAGTCAAAAGTATGTTTAAATTGAAATGAATGGAGAGCAATGCCAGACTTATTATCTTGTTTTTTAACCATCCATGAGTGCTCAATCATAAGAATGTCAAAAAGTCTCTTACTCTGACCCACAGCAAATACCACATTCACAAAAAATTAAGTAAACTATGGCCCCCTTTTTAGGTGTAAGAATTTTTTCTTTACCCAATCTAATAATATAAGTAAACTTACATGAATAAGAAAAAATTATCTTAATGTTAGATTCAGAAAAAATCTTACGTAAAGAACTTTCTAAAGGTTGGAAGTACGGGAGTACAATAAATGGAGTTCTAGGACTGGAGTTACGTTTTTCAGAATAGTCACGGGCCCCATCAAGTGTTGTGTTTTTCAATACACTATGAAGTCTATTAAGTAAGCTAATTCTCACTTTGATATACTTTTTAACAAAATAACAGGGGTATCCATTATTGGCAAAGATTCTTCTAACCTCCCGGATGTTTTTTGACCTAAACTTAGGATCCATCCGCTTAAAAACCTTATCAATTAAAGAATAAATAATTGCTCTTTTTTGGCAAACAGGATTATGTGAAAAAAAATTTAACAGGCGTCTAGATATGATATGTTCGAATATTGTTTTTGTTTTTTTTTTCAATACACTGCACATATATATTTTATGCTGCTTTTCTTTTATGTTGATGCTCAATACTGTTACGTACAATAGCATATAGCTATGCGTGCGTGCGCCTCCACTGATTTGGACCTGAAAAGTAGGGGAATAGGAAAGAGAAGTGATAGAAAAAGGAGAGCGAAGGGAGAGTAAGAAAGATTAGCTAGAGACATGAGAGCAGAAGGACCGGACCCGTGGATAAGGGCACGCGCAACTTCCCTCGAATATAAGTAATTATAATAAAGCACAAGTTAACCACAAGTCGGCCAACAGCTGGTGTCAGAAGTGGGATACAGACAAAATTTTTACAGTCTGTCGAGTGCGTGGAAATCACTTAGTCTTGCGAAACAAAAAAATTTTAAATTATTTTTTTCAATTAATCAACATTATTAACTAAAGAAGAAAAAAAAAATTTATCGCTCATCGTAAAGTGAAAAAAAGTGTCAAAAGTGCCAGACGTCAAATTCAGTGGCCCAATCGTCACAATAAAAGGAATCCAGAGGAAGCGTCAAAAAAGAGCGAGAAGTAATCAAAAAATTCATCAACACTGCTATCAGACCAGTACAGCGGTAAGAGAAGAAACTACATATCAAGACAGCAGACCAACATACCAAAAAACTAGGACAATTACCAATTACTACGGCCAGGAAAATACGGACAAAAAGAGAACACGGTACGCCGAGCCCAGACAGCAGCCCCAGACGGGACACAAGACATCACTCAAAAGTAGAAAACAACGGGGAAAAGCGAAGGCAGGTCTACTTACAGAAGGATCAAAGGCCAAGTCATGGGGATACACAGGATCATCATTATAATGACCATCTTGATAGTAATCTGGTAAGTAAAATTTCACTATTCTTATATACCATACTTATAACTCTAAAGGGAAAACGAACTCAAAAAAAAATTGTTTACATCGATATCATTACTAAATCACAAAATCTAAGGAGCTTGGTTGTAACACATAATTGCATGCACAAGCATACACCCGATATACAAGTGACCAATACCCCATCCAAAATTTTTTTAATTAATTAATAAATACAAGGAGTAGTTAACCGAAAGTGAGAAAAAAAAGACTATTGACGAACACTAATTAGAGCGTGCATATCTATCAGGCTAACACAAAATACACAACAACGACTGCCTTAAAATTAAACACACACACACACACACACACATATATATATATATACTAGTGGGGCTTCGCCCCCGTGCGCGCTCCGCGTGCCAACCCCCTACTGTTCTAACTTAAAAGGAGAGTCTTTAAATTTCATCTGTTAGTGGGGAGAGGTTGGTGCCCAGAACTTTGTGAGAAAGGAGAGTTTTTGATCTACATCGTTAAACATTACTTATATATTTATCAGTAAATTTCCACACCACCTAGAAGGTACTATTGTGGTACGTTGAGAGTTTTT
>NW_019379804.1:368820-392668 GCF_000648655.2 Copidosoma floridanum | reverse complement strand
TAAATAATTATGTAATATGTGCATGAAAATTTTGAATATTTATTTCTGTACATGGTGAAAACTACTGAAATAAACTAATTTTTACATTTGCAGTTTTTTAATACTCTTAAAAAAATGAAATAAAAGTAATACAGATGAATTTAAGGTAATTAAAAATTTACGGAAAAAACATAAGACGCGGGTGGTTATCTCATAGGAAGGCATAAGCGATAACGAAGTTAATGTGCCATCCTATACAGCAACACACAAGCACCCTTATTTGAAAAATTAACTTCCCACGCCGAGCGTGAAAATGCGACAACTGACAGGAGCCAACGCTTTACTAATCAACCTAGCGATAAAGCGCAAATCGGACATAACACAAATATACATGATATAATAAGAGAAGCAGCTGCACAGGCAGTTAAACAACATACAAACCAAATACCTACACAATCAAAACATCCATTATTACAACAAACCCATGAAAGAATCAGACAGCGTCAAATACAAATGCGAATCCCAGTAATTCAAGAGGAGCAAGTAATTGGGAGTGAGGGGGTGGCTCATGATATGAACTACAACAATAATAACTATAGACAAAGTACAACGGCACAACCACATCCTGCAGAGGAATTCGAATCAAGTTGGGCGAATACAAATTACTTAAATGCCCAAAACCAGTTAAGACTACCTCCGCATTATACATAAAATTTTAATTACAAACGCCAAATTTAGAACACGATGTCGTTATTAAGCTACTTGGCAACAAACATGCCAACATTTGACGGCGATCCCGTTAAGTTACCTCTATCCGAGCAAATGGTAAAAATGGTATCATGGTCTCTAGGCCCCTTGTATAAAGAGTTTTTTATAGGCTCTCTGGAAAATGAATTTAAAGACAAGGCAGTTGAATTTAAACCACGGCTAGCACAGTTCTCTTCTGTATACCAAGTTTTAGTAGAACTACAAAACAGATACAGCATCATCGGCAGTGTTGATACGTTATTAGCAAAATTAGAAGTCATAAAGCAATACAGTGGTAAACTCGTAGAAGATTACAGCAGCCGCGTACTGAAATCGTACGATAGAATAATAATACTCTACGACTCAGACACAACACTACTCCCTAGTCAACGACAGGTGTTGAAGGAGAGTGCTGAAAAAGAAGCCATAGAGCCATACACGTACAGGATACAATCGCCTTATAACTACAGGGTAACATGACTTAGTCCAAAAACATTGGGCGAAGCTATAGAAGTCGCGCTGAAAATAAAAAGCGACCTCAGCTTACGCGAGATAATGCTAGCACGAATCGAGGCTCAAGTGTACCTAGCAAAATCAGAAACAAGAGATACGGACAATTGTGGGCGCAACCAAGAGCAAGCAGAAGCACGCGAAACAACAGAAAAAGGTAAAACAACTGGGGATCGTCAATATTGCTCGTATTGCAATGAATACCGAATGAATGCTACAAAATTATGTATGAAACTGGTAGCAGACGCGACGAATAAGAAAATTCAAAACCCGGACATAAAAGCAAATGACCCACCAGCGCAGATGGTACATGATAAACAAAATATAAGAGTTAAAAACTGCGCTTTCTGCAAACGCATAGGGCACGATACAAGCATATGTCGCACACTAGTAAGATACGCAGAGAGTGCGAGAATAAATCAGAGCAACGTACGTGAACAATTCAACAACGATAACAGGGAAAGTACGGAAGGGAATTGTAACTACCGAAATAATTATTATTACTCTCCTAATACGTATAACTAAAACTATAACAACGATTATAAAAAGAACCCCTATGATAGTGCGGGTTACAACATAAATAACAACTACAACAGGTACATTAAATACTCAAGACATAAGAATAACAATTACTATAGCCAGTACGGTAACTAAAATAATTATAGAGGCAATTATAACTATAACAGAAATTGTAATTGGGTCAAAAGTTATAACGACAGAGGACCTTTGATTAGAACAAATGATGCACCTGATGGAAAAATATTTACGCATAGCATGGAATATTTAAACTCGCAGGACGCCTGTTGTGCTCCCCAAGCGCCGAGTGGGCCTTGAAAATAAAAAGAGAGATAGAACGTAAAAATGAGACAGACGCAGTCAAGGAAGAGAAGGAGCCAACAAAATCAGACAAAATTTATATCAGAGAAGCAGACCCCGAACAGGCTTCTCCAACGGCTGAAAATATTTATGAAGAAAAAAGAGTTAAAATAAAACCTATGACGAGTAGCCCCTTAGCTGACGGAGAAAACATCAAGAAAAACATAAACCTACCTATCCGCAGGGTAAATATTACGAGTCCTCGTAGCACACCACCATTAGTAATATTAAGCAGCAATCAGATGCAATCATGTATCGCAAAGATTTACACGGATACTAGTGCCGAAGTATCAATTATAAAAGAATGCTGTCTCACTACAGACACGCATATAGAAAGCAGAGAAAAAGTCCTAATAACTGGCGTCACACACAAAGCACGCTGCACGTTAGGGACGACTAAAATACCTCGTAACGGTATCATAATGAATCTGCAAGTAGTTCCAGATACCTTTCCGATAGAGATGAAAGGCATTATTAGCTGGGACGCATTTAAGTTATATAATGGCCTCATAAGCACGAAAGAAAATTATTTAAAATTAAAAGGCATCAGAATCTCATTAATAAAATCAGAATATTTTAAAATCCCCACAAAGTCGAAAAAAATAATATTTGCGTGCATAAAAGATGATAGCAGCCACGTACAAGTCGGCTGCGTCCCTCTACAAAACATAAAAGAGGAAATCTTATTTCGAAATTTTATAGGAGAAAATAAAAACTCAAAAATATATGCGGAAATTATAAACATAACAGACAAACAAATTGACGTGCTAGTACCAGAGGTAGATGTTTTCGAATGTGAAACGAGATAAGGGGCGAAAACATTCAGCATCGCTGGGGACGACGCTGAAGGGTTGAACGAAGCAATTATCGGGCTTTTTGACACTAAAAATTCAGATAAAAATGAAGAAGATAATAAAGTTATGAAAAAAAAGTTCCATAAGCGCTCAAAATAAGTACAACGTAAAGAGCGACATTAAAAATTCTGAAGATATTTTGAAATCGGATATAGTGGCTCGAATAAACATAATAATGGAGATTGTCGATACATCCAGCTGCAACATGGAGGAACTAGACCACATCTGGAACCTTATCGAGTACAATTCTTTCATATTTGGCCTCGACGGCGAACCATTAAAGGCTACAATCCTTCTTAAGCATAGAATAACAACGTCAATAGAGAAACCAATAATTGCCAAAAGGGTACGTTATCCAATAAAACTAAAGGAGCAAATGCAAATAGAAAAATATAAGCTACTACAACAACAATTAATTGAATCCTTGACAGCCCCATATAACTCAAATATGTCAATTGTCCCGAAAAACGTGGGACCAAACAAAGAAAAACACTGGAGAGTCGTAATAGATTTCCTGCTATTAATCGAAATAAGGGTCGGTACGTGTTATCCACTACCATTCCATAATGAAATCTTGGAAAATTTAGCAGCTGCAAAATATATATCCGTGGTAGCTTTGAAGAGCGGATTTTTTAAAGTAGGATTTTAAAGTAGAAAAAGTAGAAACTAGTAACAACATTAAAAATAAGTTAAACAGTAAGTCCTTGACCCTCGACATCCTTGACCACAATTAATATCAACACAACAAGAAATAAGTTAAACAGTAAGTCCTCGACTCTTGACATTTTTGACAACGAAACAAAAAAAAAAAAAAAAGCATGAAATTAACAGTTATTTTAATTATTGTTTAATGCAAGAACAAATTGTTATTATAAACCATTGTATAGTGCATATGTACAAAAATAAAAAGCAAGAAAAATATAGTTAAGCGATTAAGTAACATAAGTAATCAAGAGAATCTTAGAACAAATTTTTTGTACGAGGGAAACGCGCAAAAAATAAACAAAAATGTATACACATAAAATACAGCGAAATAAACCACTAGAGGAAATATGGACAGAGCGCTTCAAATCATCTTCTTTCCTCTTACCGAAAATACCATACAATATCACACAGATACTACTCTATCACAGACATACAGATCAAGGAGAAAATCGCCGCCGAGGACGTCGGCGTCACGGCCTCGGACGTGTTACCTACATGGCATGTAGCTATGCGTGTATACACCTCCGCTGGTTCGGGCCCAAAAGGTAGGGGAATAGGGAAGCATAATGATAGGAAAAGGAGAGCGAAGGAAGAGTAAGAGAGATTAGCTAGAGACACGAGAGTAGGAGGACCGGGCCCACGAGATTAGGACACGCGCAACTTCCCTCGAATAAAAGTAATTCTAATAAAGCACAAATTAACCACAAGTTGCCCTATTATTTACTCCCACACCGTAAAATCCATGTAACAATACTGATAATAGGCCAAAAATGAACCAGCAGAATAGAAAAGTAAGCAAATACTCTTAAAAGCCCTGAGAAGCTTGAATTTTGGTAAGTAATATTTAAAAAATGCATTTTTTGGCGTCTCGTAGAAACGTACGTCAAAATAAATAGCACCATTGCAAAGCTGAGGAAAATTTACACAAGAATATATCTTCCCAGACATTCCCCAGAGATTTTTTTATGAATAATTAATTTTTAACTAATAATCTCACACAGTGGCGTTCACGTGACGAAATGGGCGCTTTGGGTTGACTGCGCCGTTGGTGTGCTTGGCTCGCAGCAGGTGCTGGCGGCAACTTTCGCGTGTATTTTCGCTTACTTAATCTTTTGTTTACGGCGAAGGGGTTGATGAAATTAACCGAGAAAAAAATTTCTCTCATAAATTTAACATTCAATAAGGGAATGGGCTCACGGTCTGAAGTCAAAATAAGTATTTTAAGCGAGCCGCTATGGTTAAAATGAGAATACCGTATCTCAACTCCTATTGGTCCCACAGAAAACATTTTTTTTTTAATTCATTAAAAAATAAGAGCAACAAAGTGCATTTGGTTGCAAAACTCTATTATCAAAAATGACGAAGTAAGAGACCTAGCAATGATAAATAATTTATGTCAATTTTGGAGGGGACTTTTGTTCTGGCTCTTACATTATGAACACTACAAATCAGGACTTCGTTGTTTTTGAAATCTGCGCATAATGTAAAATTCGGGTAAAACCTACCCACCGCCGCTGTTTCTACTGGGATATCCTAACTTTAATACATTGTTTATAAATTGATCAAGAGTGTCTGCATTCCTAACAGGGTCTCCGTTCTGCATCCTTAATTATAAACACAAGAAGCAGGAACTCGGTTGTTCGTGAGCAGTGCTGATGATGAAAAAATCAGTAGAAAATATCACAAACGTAAGTATAGGAGACTTATATCCCTAATGTCCCTATTAGAATTCTTTTCCGCCGTTTAAGTGAGTAACGTAAGAAGACAATATCCCATCGTATGTACTCTTTATTAAAGTCTTACGTCTATTACACTCTTGGTTATTTGTAAACTGCCCAATTAGGCGCTGTCTTCCTCTTTATATAGCTTTTCACTACCATTGTGTTGGAAGTAGTGATGACTCCTGTGAAATTTCACGTAAGTAGGGATTCCGCATTTACTAATGCTGATACAATACTGTTGCAATCGCCTAGGAATATCCAGGATTGATACGTAGTAACGCGGTTCCGATGACCATCTGAGTTTGCGCCTTTTAGCGCGCGTATGAGGACATTGACGTGTCGAGCTAAAGCTAGCTGACGTCCGTAACAAAAATCACCTGCAACGTAATTTTTGTAGAATACGTAAATGTCATTGGATTATTTATGTGATGATAAATAATGTGTAAAAATTACAGCAAAATCTTCATTGTTGATATTTCGTTGTAAACACTTGAAGCCGGAACTTAGTTGTTTCCAAGCTATGCGTATAATAGGGCATCAGCAGAAAGTCACCTGCTCCGTCGTTTTTTTGTGATACTGTAATTCCTATCCGTTGTTTATATTATAATTAACAGCGTCTATTATTTTAAATAGAACCGTAGTTCTAGATGCTTAACGATATACACTTGAAGTTAGAAGTCGATAATTTTTGAGCTACGCGTATGATAGAAAATCTGTGAAAAATCACCGGCTCTATCGGTTTTTAGAACTATTTTTTTTTCATAAATTGTTTTCACGATAATTATCAATGTCTGTAATACACAGTGGGATATTTATAATTGAGTAGAATTTGGGCCAACTCGCATGAATATAAATTATGTAAAGCGTTAGTATTAAAATTGTATATTGGGGTTGGAACATCATCATGTTGAGTGACCTATTTTATATCATCGGCAATTCATCAACGCTGTTTTAAGGTATTCAACGCTGAATTCGGCTGCTTTAAAAGTGGTTTCGTCAATTTTGTAATAAATGTCCTGAACATTTTGAACTTAGAAGTCATTTCTACAGATGTACATATGTGCGGAATTCGTAGTTGTGTTAAATACAAGCGTGATTACAGCATGGATACCAGCGAGGTGTTCCATGATTTTTACTCTAAACATTTATTTTGAAAAAAAGCTACTTTTATAAGTAGTATTCTGGTGTATAGTAAATAAATAAATTCATATTTCGTGTTCGTACATAGGTTTGAAGTGAGGAAAAAAAAACACAACGCACCGAGCGAGTTGTTTAGAAAAGTAAAAGGTATCATTAAATAAGAATGTTCTTAAGTAAAATTATGTGAACGAACGTTCTTATGTATTTTTTATCTCTTGTGTGATCTTCTTTATGAAAATAATATAATATGTATCACTTCTTTAAACAAGGCATAGTAACAGTACCCCCTGGATGGTGTAAAAATCAGTCGAAAAAAAAATTACAAAACTAGTATTTTACCAAAATATTATTTTCAACCTCTCGACTCTAAACATTTAACCAGAAATCACAGATCCTCTCCAAGGTCTGCGCTGGGCGAACCTAACAGCTATGAAGGAAGAAAAAACTTGAGCCGACGAGAATCTCCAACGGGCAAGTATCACGAACCAATCTCTACTAATCTCTCCACCTTAGATCATCAAAACAACTGAGTCTAAAAAAAAAGGTGTTTTAGATACCAACGTCTTTGGCATAATACCAGGAGATGTTGGGAAAGAGCTCTCAAACTAGCTCCAAAGCTTCTGATTTTGTAGGTTTGCTCCCAATCAGTCTGGTGCTACAACAGCAGGCCGAATAAAAATTACCCTGAGATATCCAGGCAGTTACGTTTGCTGGAAACTTAAGTTAAGAAAGAGTTAACTTAAGAAGCTCACCGGTCTTTTTTAGCGTTATCAGACGTCGAACTACCTTGCCAACAAATATATTAGAACAAAGTTGACAGAAAACAGCCTTTAGGGGTCACAAAAATTTTAAGCATGCCAAAAGTCGCAAAAGGGTTAATTGGAAGGAAAACTTCAAATGTTTCTAATGAATACAATTTCAGGCGTCAAGAAACTGACGCAGAAAATTTATCAAGATTGGAACAGCAGCGTCAGAATCGACAAATAAAGAATCCATTACGTGAGAGATCAGTTTTTCGTTTACCCTCACAGTAATCTCTTAAATCTTTAAAGATATAAATTCAGATTTTTAAATAAGTAGAAAACATATATGTACTTTTGTGGCAATAAAAAATGTAGAAATTAAGCTCTAGGACTTTGTTGCTCTGGTAATAAAGTTGAGAGGTAAGAGAAAAAATTTTTTTTTTTAATATATATTTTTTGGGAGTTTAAAATCTTAACAGCTGAAAAAAATAGCCCTTTTCGTAAATTATATGGGAGAAACTGCAAATCAACCGCTCCTTATGGCCAACGATTATTTTATGGCATAAGATACGCACGATACTTTTCAGCATAATTATATTTTTTTTAATCTTTACAGCTTATTATTTGACCAAATAAACTGTATGGATTACGAACAAATATGCTGTTAATAAAAAGATTTTTGTTCTGAGAAGTGTCAGGAATAAATGTAAAATTTCTTACTGAAAACGTTTTACATTACATATCAACACACTACGGTGTTCCATTTAGTAAGTCTCGGGCGAAGCCGGGACGGGGGGCCGCTAGTCATACCTATAATATACTTAAAGTAAATCTTACCCTGAAATAACATATAATTGCTGGTTAATAAAAGATGTGACGTACAAGTCAGTATTAATTACAGAACGTATACATTAAAGGTAAATAAATACTATAGTCACAAAAAGTACATACTTCTGTTGTAAAAGACAGTCAAATCTTGAAAGAAAAAAAAAGTTATGCGTTGAGTGAGAATTGAATTCCAAAAATGTTAAAGCAAAAATAATTACACAATTACATAGCTAGCTCAGCTACAGAACTTCTGCTCATCTGGTTCTAAAAAGTAACAAATGTCATTAATGAAGCTCCAAACCTCAAGTAAAAGTGAAACGTGGCTGACCTTTAACTAATGATAATTAGAATGAAAGTTCGAATGTAGAATAGAAGTTTAATTTTTTAAAAGCTAAACTCATATTATAGTTAATAAATTTTCATGTGCTGGGTGATAAAATTGTAGTTATGTAGTTGCAAACGATTTTTTTTTTTCATAAATACTTGTATGAGATCGGAAAATTTTATTGACAAATTATCTATGCCTAATATTTAAAACTCAATAAATAATTTCCACTACATGCATATATATATATATATACCGCCGTTTAAGTGAGTAACGTAAGAAGACAATATCCCATCGTATGTACTCTTTATTAAAGTCTTACGTCTATTACACTCTTGGTTATTTGTAAAAAATCCCCACAAAGTCGAAAAAAATAATATTTGCGTGCATAAAAGATGATAGCAGCCACGTACAAGTCGGCTGCGTCCCTCTACAAAACATAAAAGAGGAAATCTTATTTCGAAATTTTATAGGAGAAAATAAAAACTCAAAAATATATGCGGAAATTATAAACATAACAGACAAACAAATNTATATATACGTGTGCGCGCCCGCGTGCATATGTTTGTTGCTGTGTGTGTGCGCGCGCTCGCATGTGTGTGGTGTATTTATTATTAATTGGTTTGGCATTACTATATGACGGACAAAAAACTCGGTACTTTATTACACACATTTTTTTTACTTTATCACAAACAAATATATAATAAATTTATGTATTTGATATGCAAGCTGTGAGAGCCGAGGTGGCCATGAACATTTCTTAAATTACAATTTTGTCAAAAATAACAAAAGAAATTGCAAGTAATTTGTTTTGTATATGTGTTACTCCTATTGATGTATTGTTTCTCTAAAAAGGATCGCAGAGAAAAACTGCTCTTAATGAGAGCTTGTGTTGCTATAACTGACTTTATTAATTTATTTATTAAAAAATTATTCAGTAAATATTTTTGTTTCATTGCTCTGATTTTTAATAGTTTTATTAATTATTTAGCTAAATTTTATATAATTGTTAATCAGGTGTAAAACGTGTCATTCTCTTTGAAAGTGTTAATCATACCACTCGTTAAAACGGCCTCAAACAACTAAGAGTTATTAAATTACTTTTAAATAATTTCTAAGTTTATTAATAACAGTTGTATGGTCATCTGAACAAGGATAAATTGTTAGTAAACATGTACCCCATCATTAACATTATGTTGTTACAAATATTTATTTAAGTCTAAGAAAATCCTCCAACTAAGAAATTAACGAAGAGTACTTGTTACGTAATAATTCACATGAATATTAAATACTTTTATTAAAAAAAATTTGATACTAAATAATATAAAAAAAATAAATAAATACGAAATATACTCTACTAGCTACCTATCATTTACACATGTTGGTCTTCATCTCCACTGCTGAAAACGTGTGTATAGTCCGGCTGTTTGGCTACGACGTGGTGCTTAAATCAGTGGAAAAAAACGACACTCTCTTTTTCGTAGTCACTAAAAATCTTCCTACTAATCTCTGTTGTTAGGTTTGATTTCTACAACCATTGTATACAGTTTCATAAGTTGTTTCCAGTATTTTTTGTAGTTAGAAGCATAAGATCAACCTTTATCTTGTGTCCTTGCAGACGTGCTAGTGCCAAAGGCATGGCTCTTAAGAAAGTATTTGGAATGTCAGTACAACCTATAGGCATTTTTTCATACAAAAAATGCCCATGTGGCCCAGAAAATGCTGTTTTATGGGCGTCATCCTCGTGTATCTTGATTTAGAAAAATCCTTGTTTCAAGTTAACAACTGTTATATAGCGTGCTGATGCCAGATGTTCAAGTATATCACTCTAAAACAGATGTAAGTAGCAGCTGCAATCGTTTGGTCCAGCATGTTTTGGCATGGTTCACATGTTTGAACTACATGGTGATTCAGATCACTCTATTATGCCTTGTTCAAGCAGCTGATTTATCTCTACTTTCATCTGCTCTCTCATAGCTGGTAGATACCTGTATCTTCTTGCTGTTATCAGTTTTCCTTAAGCACAAACAGGTATGGGTCGAATTCTGTAAGTTCTAGCACGTGTTTCTTTTCTCCCTCGTTTCAACTCGATACATCAACTATTTTCATTATCTCGTCTACCATTGATATTCTACTGATTAGTACATCTGGGTTATTACCCTTTTATAGGCCCGAATGTTTTCATGATTACTATTGTCGTCAGTACCACGCTTACTTTTGTCCTCATTTTTTACATTTTCCTTATTTTCGTTTAAGGTAAAGTAGCCTGTTATGGCACATTAAAAAAATTGATCCTATTGTGTTAATTGTAAAAGTCTAAACAACGGTACTAATTAATTCAACATCTTTACAGAATTATCTTTCTAAATTAGTAAAAATCATAGGTGATTTTGAATATCATTATTTAAAGAAAATATAACAAAGCCCTGTGCCATGATAGAGGAAACGGACAAAATTACCTCTAAAACGCAAGGCTTCTATTATGAAACATACAAGATGCATTTAAATAACATAGGTGTGCTATAATAGGAACCTTTTGTTTCACGAATAGGAGCCCAAGTTTTCAGTATGTTCCATGATAAGATCCGATTCATTGCATTAATATTTGTTTGTAAAATAATTATTTAACACCTAAATGTATTTAAAAAACTATAAAATTGCTCGAAAACATTGAGCGCTCTCATTGATATCCAGGCTGATTACGATTTTATAATGATTTTTCTTTAAAATGCTGCCTAAAATTATGCTATTCGCTCCGTGCATGACACGCAGCGCCGCCCTCGGTGTCAGAATCGCGCAATACCGTACCCCCGTATGATTAAATCGTAACACTGTCGCTTATAGGAGAAAGTATTATTTATTGAATAAGACGTACATACTGCTATCGCGTAAACATCAGCACCCTAAAAAATGGATATGATTATCCAAACAGGCTGTAAAAGTATAAGTTGCAACATAGTTTTTAATAATGAAACGCTGAAAAAAGCTAAAAAATTAGTAGAGAGTGGGCACGTTGCCTACGTACAGGAATATCTAAATAAAGGAGTTGGTCATCTGATCAATTGCTATGTTGTGAGACAAACATCTGTCAGCTTAAATCCATACAAAGTAGAATTATCTGTAAGTACATTATTGCCTATGCTTGACAAATGTAGGTTATGGTAACATATACATAAATGTGTAATTTATTTATCAGATTAACGAAGACCGCTGTATCTCCGACGTATGGGGTCTACTTGGGAATTTATACAGCACTACCCCCTGCTTTTCTTTCTTGTTGCAATTTACAACGCAGCACTGTCTCGTACGCATTTCGTTACTTTGTAAACGTAAACACTGATTCAGATTATACAGCTAGCGGCAGCCTATATGTCGACTGCTTGGAGTTCTTGCTCACACGTATACAACATTACAGATAAGTATGTGTGTTGTGTACTGTATGACAGATGATATTTAATAACCCATTATTTAAAATTTCGGGCGATTTGGAGTGCCTAGCAAAATTATTTATCCGTATTATAGACCCGGTTTGGCTAAATAAAATTTTTTTCCGCCTTCGATTTCTCAACTAATTACTTTAAATAATAATATCTTTTCTCATATAAGACAACGCTTACTGTACGATTCATGGGGGTACGGGTTCGCCAACTTCGCTCACCTACAGCGCTGCAGTCGTTTTTTTTATCCCCTCCAACCTGATGCACGGAGCGAATAACAGGCCACTTTACCTTATATGATTTATCTTGTCTTCACTCTCTCTAAGTAACTTCATCCCTTTCTTAAATTTCTCAATCAAATTTCTCTGTCAATATTAAGATTTTTTATTATTATTTTTTTTTGTATACTGATAAAATTTCTCGCCCTTGCTAGTTAAATGTGGGCCGTGCTATCGGAAATATGAGCACCATTTTTTATCGTTCACACTATTCCATTCGTTCGTATCTGGCTTTCCGATGGGCGCATCGCTGCTGACCAGGACCACCATGGCATCGTACTGTGTCTTGGCATTATCTGTCCTGAATCTTCTCTTTTGCGCCATCATTGACTGGTAGAGTCTGAATTCATTGTCAACAGTAATAGCTGCTTCAAAAGCTTCTTGTAACGTTTTTAGCTTGAAACTTGTAACGTTCCAGATATGCGGAGTTTTTAAGCCATGTAAGAATTGCTTCACCGCTTTGCTATCTGATTTCTTTTTTGGTGCATCTTCCTCGGCCTGTCTCCAGTAGGTACGGGTTCACATCATGTGCCATCATAATCCCATTGTGCAACCGTTGAACACGCCCACAATATTTCATGACTAACTCGTTGTCGCGTTGCGTAATACTTTTGAGCTCTGTTGAAAGTGTCTCTATCCCTCCCATGTTACCAAATCTCCGAAACAGAGCCAACAAAAACTTGTCGATGAAGTTAAATAATAATAATTGCTTGCAGAACCGATGGGCCACTATGCCTTGCAATTTATTTTCCAAAAGTCCTATAAAATATTTATCATATTGGGTGGTAATTGTTGACTTTATAATTTTAATAATTTTTTCGAATAAGGAAAACTGCTCAGGTTCTCTATTATACAGCGGTATACCACTCGTGGGGCTGTTTGGATGCTCTATAATATTAAACTTTGTACCTAAAAAGATTGGCTTTCCATCGGCTGTCAAAGCTTATAAGGGGAGGGGGGGTGTCGTACATTTTGGCGCTTGGAAAATTTTTGTGTAGTATTTTCTATTTGTTAGTTATTCATCTGCTCATTTATTAGTTGATCTACCAACAATTAAGTGGGGCATTTTTGTTTTTGTTATTTGGGCGTGTAAAATAATTGTTTTTGCTGTGTTCAAACTTCGAACTGTAATTTTAATGTCTTCGAAATAAAAACAATAATTTCTACTTTTGTAGTAGAGGGGTTGGAACGCCCAGTCACACAGTGGGGCATAGAGCTGCTTAGGATTTCCTTCTATACGATTTCTAGTCTTGCCATTTACGCGTCTTCCTCATATATTCTGTCGATATCATCATCAAAATGTCTCGCAAGATCTCTATTCTTCGATCTTAGTTTAGTTTGTAATAATGTCTGATTCCGCTAATTTTTTCTCCCGCCTTTGGATTCATTCTTTATATTACTTTGTTCGTTTAAATCACTCTCAACTTCCCACTGTACTCTCGGTCCTCTTCCTCTTAATTTTGAATTTTCAATCCTGTCATCCTGGCATCAATGCTGTCTATCAAAATTCGACTTCATCTTCACATATTATGTATTTACAATTCACACATGTATAAGTCACTATTCTAGTAAATATTCCAACTTTTAATGAAGATAGAATGCTTTTAGTGTTATTACGAGATAACGTTGGGGGCTCTTACCAAAAAAAGAGGGTTACAGATTTTTGTAACTGCATCAAAAAATCGATATTGTGTCATACTAAATCAAAATTAAACTTCTTAATTGCACCTATGCCATGCCCAAACTAGCTAAGTGGAACTAATTACCTTCCAAGTCGATAATCCAAAACCTTGCGAAGACACATGACATTCTTTAGCGTTACGAACTCTTTTATTTGAGGGAGACTAACTTTTCAAATTTCAAAGTCTATAGCACTGGTTTATTGTGATAAAATAATCAGAACTGCTACATCAATTTTTACCTTCGTTGAATACAAAACGTCTAAATCGGAACGCACAAATTTAATTGCGTGCATTTGTGAGACATTTTTCCAAGGAAATGCAACTTAAACACCTTCCAAATCTTGGATACATTTTTTTTAGTTCTCTTGAACACATAAAAATATTGTGTATGTTGATTATTTACTTTAAGATTCTGTACCACCGAAAAAAATTTGAGTTTTGATTTATTATTGAGTTTAATTGTGTATAAATTTTTTGTATAGGCCTGTCCCTGTAGTTTTCAAATTCAAACCTTGGACGTTTTTTACGGGCGGGTGTTCCCTCAGTAGGAAAAATAGTGTTTGGCACACAAGTGCCATCCATCCAGAGCTAATTTACAGTCCTTCATGTCTGCTTCACACGACTCTCTGGCTACAAAATAGCCCCGGAGGCACTGACACTTTTGTGACGAATATGATCATTTACGCTTTCATACATATAAGGTAATATTTTATGGGTTAAAAAGAGTAAGTCTTATGCATAAGTAAAATTTAGTGCTGTATATGGTAGAAAAGTTTTTAGGCTACGGTTCTTCTAGCTGATAGGTTTGATAACACCTACTCACGAGTTTTAGAACCGGCCCACAGTGGGATAAACTAATATTTTTCGTTTCAAAACTATGTAAACTTCCTTAGAAGAAACATTTTTTCATGAAAGTTTTTGGATCTTATAGGTATGATAACAAGAAATAATAGAAAATTAAGGAGAAATGTAAAAAATGAAATCCTAACCTACAAATTTTGGATTATTTCAGAAATTTTTCAATTTAATTTTTTTTTTTTTTTTCTGTTAAAAAATAAGTTTTAAAGAGCTGGTATTATACCTTCATATTTATTTTACATATAGTCTTCATTTTTTTAAATAAGGTATCATAATTGTATCTAAACAGTGACTTTTTTGTCAAAATTAAAAAAAAAAAATTATTTTCTTCAGAAAATTTTCAGAAGTTTAAGTGTTGTGGCTGTGAGTGATAAATAACTACTCAATGATGTAAAAAAAAAATTAACCTGTATACTCATGTGGTATTTGGAAATTTTTTTCGTGTTTTGAAAATTCTTTTTTGTTTTTTTTTCAATATTATTGTTATATGCAGCGATAGATAAAATAGGGCACAGTTACATGGCTTATAGCTTTAGTTACTAAGCTTTGACACGGAGGTACACTTATTTGCGTATTACACCGGGCGCCAAAATAGGTGAGTGAATTAAACTCAAGTAAAGTGCATTACCATCCTTGCTTTATCCGGTCCACGCATTCCGAAGAAATTTATTCTATTGATTCTCATAATTCACGTGTTCGGGGCTTACTGTTGTGAACTTTAGTCTACTGTATGTATTACACATACTTATGGCAGAATCTTAGGATACGTGCCAAATAGATTTTGAGAACTCTCAAAAGGTTTTGTTTTATCAAACGTAAGAAGAAAGAAGTATTCCCGTAGGACAGTCATGTAATGTGTGAGCTAAGTAGAAGAGTTTTTATCGTGGATATAAGTGATTAGTAAATATCGGCAAGTAAGTATTGTGTATTTTCTTGGTGCTCGTATCATACAGTTGCGGCCGATAGGTTTAACAATTATTCAAAATATCGTAGGAAACTTAAGAATTCACATTTATTGCATAGAGAGTGAACGTTTTTATCAGTCTATTAAATTCAGAAAAGTACATTTATTCTTTGATTTTTCTAATGCTAAAAGTTATAGAGCTACAATTACAAGTAAAAAAGAACCTTAACCGTGACTTTATCCTGGTAAAACATTAATTGTTATAACAATTAGTCTCGTCATAATCTTACTTGTGCACATTTGGGCTTACGAAAACGTATATAACTTAAATAAATATAACTATACTTCAAATATTTGCAGTTTAACGACTAAATTACAATATCCTATACGAGTCCATTTGTATTTCTAACACATTGATATTTTGTGAATGAGAAAAAATATGAGCTAAACAGAATCGCTGTTGAATGTGTTTATAGATTTTTATTTTAGTGATTACGATTTGTACTTTGTGTGACTTTGCACTGAAAATGTTTGAGCTTACTTTGATATCAGCTGCAGTATGTACTATTTGTATGTAAGAAATTTTTACTTTTGTTGATTTAAATCAAAGCTGCATGTCATCAAAATATCTTGGGACTCCTTATATTGATGTTGAGCCCCTATGGAAAAATTTTATTTTTTAAAAACTTAAATGATCTATAAATAATTCTATTAATCAACAGTTTGATGTGTGTTTTAACGAAAAAAATTGCAAATTCTCAATAAAAATACCTTAAGAAATAAAATGAGTCAGGACAAAATTTATTGCTATCACTTTTAATTATATAACGAAAGGTAACATCTCGTGCCTATGAAATGAAACTTAAATGTTCATAAATAGTTTGAGAAAATTCAGTGTATCATTTACATTTTTTGATCCACCGACTACTTCATTCCAATGATTTATTGAACAGCTATTTTCACATGATGAAATGAGCTTATGAACGAAGCTGGTAATTAGAAAAACTAAGCAAGCACAACTTTATTTCGATGACATGCATATAGTGAGGGAAAAATAAAGGTAAGAATTAGATAATATTACGATAAAGATTTTTAGTTGAAACAGTATTCTCTTAATTTGCATTCAATTAATATTGTTATTAACGTAAATAACATGAAAGTTGATTAATAATTAACATATACCGAAGTGAGATAGTCTGTAAATTAGTCAGTACATTAACTTTATATGATATACTGAATGGGTGTTCACAATTGCTGTTTTTTTATCTATACAAAATCACTGTCTTTCATTTCGTATACGTCAATAATTGTAGAGTAACTTTCAAATTTCTCTTACAAATAGAATGCCAAGCTACCCAACTAACCAAAAAAGTAGACAGAAAAAAGTTTTAAAAGGACGTCCCCCTACAGAGAAGAAGGGTACTGGTAAAGGAAGACGACCACGTATTGAAACAGAAAAGGCCAGTTTGAGCACCTTATACAGGCGAGCATACGAAGTGTTAGATTATGTCAAATATAATATCGAATTGTTAAAATTAGCAGTAAAGTTATGCCAAATTCATCTTGCTTAGCAGTGATACTCATGAATAAATGAGTAGAACAGATTACTATATAGAAGAGATGGAAGTTGAAGATCATACTGTAAAGCCAAGTACTGAAATTGCTGAATGCAGGCATTCTCCTAAATCGGCTCTTGCGTTTTACTACGAACATGATTTTAGTAAGAAGTCGTATGTAGCTCTAGTCAGGGATTTGCGTATCAGAAAATGTAATATTTACCCTTCTTACTCTATGATACAAAAAGAGATGAAGAATTGCCTCGTATTACCATATGATGATACAGAAATTAAAATTCGCGTTTCTCTCCAGAATATTTTAAATAAAACAGCGCAATAACTATGCTCTGCAGTAGCAACTTCTTGGAGCAAACAGGACTTACAACACTTGCAGATAACTGTGACACTTGGGTTTGATAGCTCTGCTGGTCATTGTAACCCACAGCAAAGCTTTACCGATTCAAATGTAATTAATCAAGATCCTCTGAAATCTTTGTTTGTTTCTAGTATGCTCATTGTTCAACTACAAAGTAGATCTAATGGTAAGCAAATTGACTGTTTATCGTTTGTATCGCTTGCACAGTGAAAAATGTGTCATAAAAAATTTCATGATTTAAAGAAGGCCTTATTTAGAGTAATTTTAGTTGGGAAAATAAATAATCCTACACAAGTTTTTCGTGTTTTGAAAATTCTTTTTTGTTTTTTTTTCAATATTATTGTTATATGCAGCGATAGATAAAATAGGGCACAGTTACATGGCTTATAGCTTTAGTTACTAAGCTTTGACACGGAGGTACACTTATTTGCGTATTACACCGGGCGCCAAAATAGGTGAGTGAATTAAACTCAAGTAAAGTGCATTACCATCCTTGCTTTATCCGGTCCACGCATTCCGAAGAAATTTATTCTATTGATTCTCATAATTCACGTGTTCGGGGCTTACTGTTGTGAACTTTAGTCTACTGTATGTATTACACATACTTATGGCAGAATCTTAGGATACGTGCCAAATAGATTTTGAGAACTCTCAAAAGGTTTTGTTTTATCAAACGTAAGAAGAAAGAAGTATTCCCGTAGGACAGTCATGTAATGTGTGAGCTAAGTAGAAGAGTTTTTATCGTGGATATAAGTGATTAGTAAATATCGGCAAGTAAGTATTGTGTATTTTCTTGGTGCTCGTATCATACAGTTGCGGCCGATAGGTTTAACAATTATTCAAAATATCGTAGGAAACTTAAGAATTCACATTTATTGCATAGAGAGTGAACGTTTTTATCAGTCTATTAAATTCAGAAAAGTACATTTATTCTTTGATTTTTCTAATGCTAAAAGTTATAGAGCTACAATTACAAGTAAAAAAGAACCTTAACCGTGACTTTATCCTGGTAAAACATTAATTGTTATAACAATTAGTCTCGTCATAATCTTACTTGTGCACATTTGGGCTTACGAAAACGTATATAACTTAAATAAATATAACTATACTTCAAATATTTGCAGTTTAACGACTAAATTACAATATCCTATACGAGTCCATTTGTATTTCTAACACATTGATATTTTGTGAATGAGAAAAAATATGAGCTAAACAGAATCGCTGTTGAATGTGTTTATAGATTTTTATTTTAGTGATTACGATTTGTACTTTGTGTGACTTTGCACTGAAAATGTTTGAGCTTACTTTGATATCAGCTGCAGTATGTACTATTTGTATGTAAGAAATTTTTACTTTTGTTGATTTAAATCAAAGCTGCATGTCATCAAAATATCTTGGGACTCCTTATATTGATGTTGAGCCCCTATGGAAAAATTTTATTTTTTAAAAACTTAAATGATCTATAAATAATTCTATTAATCAACAGTTTGATGTGTGTTTTAACGAAAAAAATTGCAAATTCTCAATAAAAATACCTTAAGAAATAAAATGAGTCAGGACAAAATTTATTGCTATCACTTTTAATTATATAACGAAAGGTAACATCTCGTGCCTATGAAATGAAACTTAAATGTTCATAAATAGTTTGAGAAAATTCAGTGTATCATTTACATTTTTTGATCCACCGACTACTTCATTCCAATGATTTATTGAACAGCTATTTTCACATGATGAAATGAGCTTATGAACGAAGCTGGTAATTAGAAAAACTAAGCAAGCACAACTTTATTTCGATGACATGCATATAGTGAGGGAAAAATAAAGGTAAGAATTAGATAATATTACGATAAAGATTTTTAGTTGAAACAGTATTCTCTTAATTTGCATTCAATTAATATTGTTATTAACGTAAATAACATGAAAGTTGATTAATAATTAACATATACCGAAGTGAGATAGTCTGTAAATTAGTCAGTACATTAACTTTATATGATATACTGAATGGGTGTTCACAATTGCTGTTTTTTTATCTATACAAAATCACTGTCTTTCATTTCGTATACGTCAATAATTGTAGAGTAACTTTCAAATTTCTCTTACAAATAGAATGCCAAGCTACCCAACTAACCAAAAAAGTAGACAGAAAAAAGTTTTAAAAGGACGTCCCCCTACAGAGAAGAAGGGTACTGGTAAAGGAAGACGACCACGTATTGAAACAGAAAAGGCCAGTTTGAGCACCTTATACAGGCGAGCATACGAAGTGTTAGATTATGTCAAATATAATATCGAATTGTTAAAATTAGCAGTAAAGTTATGCCAAATTCATCTTGCTTAGCAGTGATACTCATGAATAAATGAGTAGAACAGATTACTATATAGAAGAGATGGAAGTTGAAGATCATACTGTAAAGCCAAGTACTGAAATTGCTGAATGCAGGCATTCTCCTAAATCGGCTCTTGCGTTTTACTACGAACATGATTTTAGTAAGAAGTCGTATGTAGCTCTAGTCAGGGATTTGCGTATCAGAAAATGTAATATTTACCCTTCTTACTCTATGATACAAAAAGAGATGAAGAATTGCCTCGTATTACCATATGATGATACAGAAATTAAAATTCGCGTTTCTCTCCAGAATATTTTAAATAAAACAGCGCAATAACTATGCTCTGCAGTAGCAACTTCTTGGAGCAAACAGGACTTACAACACTTGCAGATAACTGTGACACTTGGGTTTGATAGCTCTGCTGGTCATTGTAACCCACAGCAAAGCTTTACCGATTCAAATGTAATTAATCAAGATCCTCTGAAATCTTTGTTTGTTTCTAGTATGCTCATTGTTCAACTACAAAGTAGATCTAATGGTAAGCAAATTGACTGTTTATCGTTTGTATCGCTTGCACAGTGAAAAATGAGTCATAAAAAATTTCATGATTTAAAGAAGGCCTTATTTAGAGTAATTTTAGTTGGGAATATAAATATTTCTACACAAGTAATAAATTTTATATAATCGATAATATCTGCGTGAACAATGCAAAAAATTTTATACGAGAAAAATTTCTTGGGTCTTCAAAACTATACTCGTATCTTAATATCTGCCTTATCACTTTGTCATTTGATCTCTTCGAATATATGTTTTATACTATTCTAAGTGAGGGCAACGTCTAATCATCGGGCGTCCTTAATACATTACGATGCTTGGTCAATAAAAACCGCTGTCTCAGCACAAAATTTAGGAATTATCGTAGAGATTATTTTGGTAATATAAATACTAAATTATTTTGTTACAGCTAATTGCACATGAAAGAATCTGAGCCCACAAAGTTATAGATTCTGTAGACCAGTACGAATTGCATAAGAGAAGGAAACGCTGGAGTCTATACTTACAGAGTATAATCGTTTAAATCGTGAAATATCCACACTGACATCAAATGAATTTCAGTTATATTATGGACAAGAAGCAGAAGTGTCATTTAAATTTTTTGTTACATTACTAGACGAAAAATGTGTAAACGCAATCGTAGGAAACAAAGCTACATGTAGATGCAATATTTGCTTTTGCACTAATTCTCAATTCGATAAAGATGTATCAACCAATTTTCATCCCATTGATGGACCATTTATGGAGCTTGGCCTTGGTCTTTTACATGCTAAAATAAAAGCTTTTGAAAATCTTACCCACATATCATAGACGATTAATGCTAATATTAAAGGTGAAATATAAATTGCAAAACTTTTCTTTTCGCTAGTCCGTAGCACATGCAGTGACTGTAGTTAATGTGTATCTTTCGTGTGTAACTAAATAAAGGATACGAGATATTATTTTCTAATGAAAATTGCAAGACGTAACTGTAATAATTAGGCCACGTTATCACACTAGAAATTTCAAAAAAAAATTCTACTTTTTTCAGACCTTACACAGCAGTTACTTTTTTTAAGTGACGCAATACAATTTTTAATTTTAAATAAAAATCCAAACAATTGGACGAGTTTGTCACTCAGTTACATTTGATGTGTCCTTAAGATTGTACCTTCCAAGTTTGACCTATCGTTTAAATGTAAATAACTATCATTTACTCATAGATATTCATGTAAAAACATACATACCATTGTTTTGAGTAATTGAGTTAGCATGCACATACGATTGGGTTTTCCACATGAAGTCCAAAATTGATTGCTATTGGATATTTTAATGATTAACTGTGTTCGAAAACTTAAATTTACAATGTTTCTTCAGAAATATAATTGTATATCTAAAGTATTCTTAAATATAAATATTATTGATCAAGAACGAAGTTGACTTTTGTCAAATATAGCTATTACGTCTTGCAAAAAAGTTCATATTTTTTATTGTTAAGAAAAATGAAGTGTCAAATCAGTAACCTAACTATATTAGTTTGCATAGTAATATCCATATTATTTCAGAAAAGGCAGATGAGCGAACTCAAATTGTACGAAATAGAATTTACGAAAAGTTCAAGGTTCGAGTTGACCAAGTCCTTCAAGGGCATGGTACCACTACAAACGGTAACGTTGCTCGAAAATGCTTCGCGGAACCAGAAAAATTTGCTGAAGTTCTTGAACTAGATGAAACGCTGGTGAAAAACATTTCTCTCGTAATATCATTATTTAAAAGCAAGCACGCACTAGTTCTGAGCAAAATGAGTACACTGTGTATTGAAACTTATAAAAAATATTACGAATGTTATCCCTGGGCGAAAATGAGCCCCACATTACACAAATTGCTTGCTCATAGTTGTGAGATCGCGAAAAAGTTCCCTTTACCTTTAGCAAATTTTTCCGAAGATTGTATAGTGAAAGCTGGCACAAGTATTATCGCAGAAATTGGACTGCACACGCACGATAAATAAGCAGGAAGCTTAGAATTCTGGACGTTTTTAATAGGGCAGCTTACATGACAGACCCTATAATTTCATTAGAGTACATTGAACAAAGACAATGGCTAAAGGCGAATCATAAAAACGTTCAAGACTTAAGTGGATTCACGCGATCACAGTAAGTAAAAGCACTTACATAGTCTCTACAAAGTTCTTTTTAAACTTGTGAATTTCAGTGTAATATTGAATAAAATTAGAGACAGTCAACAAGTAATAATAGATTTCAAAAATCAATATAGGCATAACATTATATATTACCATTGTTAAAAATCATAATATCATATTTCTCCATGTAAATGTAGTAATTACATCGGAAACTCTAATTACAGTTGTATTATACGCTGGGAAAAAAAAAAGATTACATAAAGAATTTGTCATTCTATGTGCAGTATCTTAAACTTGTTTAAATTCACTAAGCAAAACAATTATTTTGTTTTTTAATCAAAAGTTAGATTCAATTGTACTAATTATTGAATTTAAACTAAACAATTTTATCTTGTTTCAAACCGAGAATACAGTTGCAATTCATTTACCGGCTTCTTAAAAATACTTTTAAACATTTGTGTACATCATCACGAAACTTTAATGATATCTTACATTTGATTAAAATTACGTCTTGAATTGTAGAGTAGTAAATTATATGATACTTTCTTGATCACTTTAATTACAAAAGCGATGAATACTTTTCAATAAAATGTTGCCACTTAGTACATCTTATATGGCTATTATTTTAAATACCTAATGTAAAGTAAAAAATGGACTGTTTTGTCTCTTTACTATGGTATTAAAGCAATATTTTAGAATTTAGTATTACTCTGTTTAATGAATTTTAATACCCGTAATGATGAGATAGACTGATTATTATGCGAATATAATCAAAACAAATAATATAATTAATTTTTGCAAGGTTATTGGAGAATGAAATTATGGTAGAAGTAAGCGAAAATGAAAAGTATTTGCATGTTAGTATTATTAAGTATTAATTATGATAAGTATTATTCATGATAATTATTAGCCGATGTCAGTCATGAAATTATAAACATTTACAGGAAGAACGACGATGATATAAGTGACACGGAAACGGAATCCGACTAAGAGTGAAACAAGTACGTAATAATTTAATAGCATCCATGACATCATCGCAGTTCATTGTTTCTCTATTATTACATGATTATAATTATCAAAGGCATCAATTTGATCAAGCTACTTTATATTCCTGAAAAATCTAATATTAGGAAAATAAATAAAGAGAACAAGAAAGAATTTTCAAAACACGAAAAAAATTTCCAACTACCACATGGGTATGTAGGTTAAATTTTTTTTCATATCATTAAGTAGTTATTTATCATTCCCAGCCACAATACTGACACTTCTGAAAACTTTCTGAAAAAAATAATTTTTTTTTGGAATTATGCTTGATTTTGACAAAAAAA
>NW_019379804.1:305162-362147 GCF_000648655.2 Copidosoma floridanum | reverse complement strand
TCTGCATGGGACGTAATATTGATTGTGCTGTTGGATGCATACATGTTTATAAGGAAGTTTTGTAATTACTTTTATATTTCACGTAGAGTATGATAAAACTAAAATAGTCGTCTTCTTTTAAGGTAAAAAAATTAAAAATATATTTATAAAGCTTGAAGCAGTCGGTTTCTTTGAATACAGTTCACTAATTTTCATTGAGATTTTATCGAGGAGAAAAAAATTCTTCATACTGAGTCTATAATTAAATGTGGGAGGAGAATGTGATGGCAAATATCTTCTTATACTATCACGGAAAGAATATCAGGATCTTGAAATGTTATGAAAATGAAGGATACATGCAAACAATCCCTTATTATTTCACAGTGGGATAAAGTGCCCTATTATCGACAGTCTAAGGAAAACTTTCAGAAAACTTAAAAAGATTAAAATTATACTAAATCATTTTATTGTGAGTTGAATCATTATCAATAGTTTACCTAACTTACTGTGAGTGTACATTTATCTGATATATAAAATCAATCGTAAAAGTTTTTATTGATTAACTGAAAATTTTTTTATTTGGCTGTATAATCGATCTTTAAGACCGACAATATATATGTTATCGTGTCCCTATTGTCAAGCCTGTTTGAGCTGAATATTAACTTACATAAATTGGTTGTACATGAAGCTGTGCGTATATTAATGGATATTAATACGTTTTCTTTAAATCATAGATATGTGCATCCATTCGTCGCATCAAAAATAAATCTCAATGAAAATTCATTAAAGAAAAGATTGAGGTTAGATAAGCTGCTAAGTGCTGCTAATCGAGGGCATTGATTTTGGGGGCACGATACACGTATTGCAGTTACTATCGACTTTGTTAATAAAAATTGAAAAAAAGAAAATTGAAAAAAATTGTTGCTATCGTGTAGAAGAAGTATTACAGTGTTGCTGTTACATTTATGCGATGTATGTGCATCAAGGCAGTGAACTTTACATAAGATAGTGAAGTATGAATTTCCCTGTAATTTCTGGTAAGAAGTCACTTTAACACGGTAGTTTAATGTTGCAACCTCACTTTTTACATGTTACTTACATCAAAGTGTCATAAAAAAACAGTTTATGCGTGTACATTAACTTCTTATTAATGCTCCTGTAATTATACATCAGACCCTCGATAATTGGGACAGGCTCTATAATAGGGTTATCTACCATGCTCCGAGCAAGAACTGGCTCATATTGACCAAATACATTTTTTTTGTAAATATATTTATGATCATCAAAAAATGCATGGAATAACAAATAATTGCATAGGTTTCTGCGCGAAGTGTGCACGGCGACGGCACTACTATATATACATGTATACAATAGTGTCGCTCTGCCCCCTGCGCGCTTCACGCGTCAACCCTCTATAAATAAATTATGACTGTAAGTTTTTTTATTCATTAAATAAATCCGATTGCTGAAAATTACAAACACTTACATAAAACTTCAAACATAGGGAAATTTAAAAAATACGAAATTATTTTTTTACGTCAAAACAGTCAATAAAAAGAAAGGTCAAATAACACACTAACAGCAAAGTATGGCGCTGTTATAGTTGCAGATTCTAGTTTATCAAAAAATTATGATCTCTGCATAGATACAAAAAATCTACCGGAAAATCGATTTAAATAAATATGTTTGAATAAATTGTACCATTCTATCGATCCAATGGTATATTGATTATTGTTTTTATCAGTTGACTTAAGATGTAGTACAAATTATATGTAAAATTAAATCAATAATAATAAACAAATAACTCATTTATAATAATATTCATACGGACTATCATACTGACTTATAAAACAACATATAAGACCATTGTTATATGACAGAAAATTAACTCAATCTTTTGTACATGCTTACGTTATGATTGAAAATAACTTATTTTGATCGTATACATCAGCAGATAATTGTTGTCGACCTTTTTTAAACATAAATATTTCATATTATTTTTTATAAGAAATCGTATTTAATTTACGCAAGTAGGTAAACCATGGTGGTTCTGGCACCCCCCCAGCTCCACCCTGAGGTAGTGGTGGGGAGAGAGGCTCTAGCTGTAGCTGTAGGTAAAGAAAAGGCGGTGGAGGAGAGGCGGTGGTGGAGGGAGAGGTTGATCGGGCGGTAGAGGAGAGGCGGTGGTGGGGGAGAGGCTGATCGGGCGGTGGAAGGAAGGGCATGGGCGGTATAGGTAGTAGGGGCGGTGGGTGGTGTGGACTACTCGGATGGTAACGTCAGGGGAAGGGGGCTTCTTCCGGATGCTGTGATGTCGGATGGTACTGACGGCTCCCTTCCTTTCCGACCGCGAATCGAGCTCCGACGTCATCAGGATGGGTCCGAAAGGTGTAGGTAACAAGCCCAACGTACAGCGCGAGAGGAAGATGATCAAGCATCAACGTGTACTTATCAGTGGATGTAGCGGATCGCGTATCCCGTTTAGCTGCGACCAACGTTGGCTTACTCAACGCAGTACCTTGCCAAGGAATTCAGCCAGCTTATGAATTTAAGTTTGAGATGTTTAGGATAGTATGTAAATGGGTTTCAATAATAACAAAACTTTAAATTTAATACACATACATTTTTGGTAACTTCAAAAAAAAATACACAAGAATTTCGATGTTATTGATTTTTTTTTCAATATATCATAACCATCTTTATTTGGATAAGAGCGAATATTTTCGGAATAATAATTTCCCTTCACTTTTGGTTGAGATGCCTCAACGTGCTTTTCTAAAAGAGGTTTTTGGCTATTTTTATCTTCCTACTCCTCCTCCTTACTGAGGCTCTCATATTTTGGTTTGCTAAAGATCGGACCCATGTTGTTGATGTTGACTGCTCAATTGTCACAGGATAACTGAAGCAATACGCAAATTCTCATCAGCTTATAAGATGGCGCTAATTTCTTTGTGATACCACACGGCAAGATGTACTTTAATTTTGTGATCTTAAATTTTATGCTTACTTTGTTCTTTTTTTTTTTTTTGCCTGTATACGGTCATCGTTTTTGACACCAACATTAGTATTAGTTCCAGAGTCACTATCAATATCAGTATCATTAGCATTAATTCCATCAACAGTATCCCAACTGGGAAGCGTTTTAGAAAATTTATTCTTATAACTATTAAGCGCGTCTAAAAAACATTCTGAGTCGGGTTCAATGCTACTTTCCACCAAAGAGCAAAGCCACAATTTTATTTGATGAGCTTTACTAAGGGCGCAATATTGCTTTCTACGTAGACTTTTTTGTACATCATGAGTACCACACATTGACGCCTTTGTTGAATATCCCATATTAAGAATGTGACGCGATGGCACCATATACTGCTGAATGTTAATCACAGTACACCCTATGGTCGATTCCAAATAAGTGGCTGTATTATCTTCATACACGTAAATTCGATGTGCATTTTTTGCTACAGTGTACAAATGTTGCTGTAACTTTCTAATGGAACAATCACCCTCGAACCAGCGAAGTCCATGCACTCGCTTCGACTGAAAGTCGTTGTTTTGGCGCACATCCATAGGTAAGGTGAAAAAATTGCACGGGGGCCGCACAATCCAATGACTGATCACTGGTCTCATAAGCAACACCACAGCCACTTCTTTTGGTAAAAACTGTCGAGAAACGTTCAGAAAACCTCTTATTTCAATAACATAATCCTCGTAAAACTCCATTTTTATTTTGCAGCTCAAATGCGTCGTACTAACTGCGATATAAACGCGTATCCGTCGCGTTTGATGCTGCGTGATAAACTGAGCAGCACTCTGCACCGAAATTAGTTTATATACACGTTAGTGTAGGCACTGTGACAGTGTGTGTTTTATCAGAATGAATCATCAGTTCTTAATATTTTAATGTTAAACTAGTTTTGAGGAAAAGGCTACATAAATAACAACAACAATATAATTAAATACATTTATTTATGACATAGGTCAAAAAAATTACAGTTTCATTGAGTTTTTTTATTATACATCTTCTTCAGAATCAGTAACATCTTCCCATTCCATATGAAAGTAGAATTTTTTCATTCGCTTGACATTGTGGGTAGCACACATAGATCTATACGCACCATTATGGTAAGGACATGCAGTAGCTAATGTTGGGAGTTCAAATCTGGATAATCAACCATATCATTAACTTAAAAATTAAACCTTTCGAGCCACCTTTTCTTCACTTCTCCAATCACAAAAATCTTCTTAGCATCTTTGAGATTCTCCCAAAGAACATTACCAATTTCTGTGTAGTCGATAATACCTGATTGCCAATCTAATCCATGATAGGATAGCTCAAGCCATAAATTTTTACGTTTGTATTTATCATTTAGTTTGCGCCAAGGAAATGGCGGCTTGAAGAGAAATACTTGAGGCTAATCACCTCCATGGAGTGGAAGAATCGCCAACTCTTTAAGCACATATTCGTTGCCAGGCTTCTTAAAGCCCTGCATGTCCACCATGTACTCCATCATGATAAAGACTGACTTCACTGCTAGTATTTTTTTTTTTTAATTTTATATACGTGCTTAAACAAGTTTTCTCACGTCACCACTAATGGGATTGTACTCTATGATGCGATCGTGTAGAATAAGACAGTAAGCAGATAAAATTTCCGGGAAATTCTCTCGTGCTTCAAACTCCAAGCGCACGTCCACTGGCGCGCTTTTTAAAGCTTTATTCTGCTTAGAGCAGTTAATTACTATAGGAGGCATGTGTGTGATAAAATCTTTTTTATTCAGCATAGGTTCTGGTTCTTTCCCGTAATAGGCGGCTTGAAAAATTCTTATACATATCATATAATGTTGAAAACTGATTTTTATTAATATCAAGATTAAGATTTCGATAAGGATAGTACTGTGAGTTGAAGAAAAGCTTTACATTGCTGATATTACAGTGATCAAAAAAACTGGCATTAAAAGCAGGATCATTTTTTCGCTTATTCTGAACGCCCAAAATAACAAAACGAGGCTTTTTCAACCGATTGGTAGTTTTGACAGTCCACACATGCCTAGAAGTTTTTGGCAAAAGAGGATACTCAAACAACTCCCAATTGCGGAAACTCATAGAAATAGGCTTCTCTTTTGCAATAACATCAAGCAAACGAATTTTTCGTCTGTCTGATGCAGTTATGTAAGGTACAAGCCACTCAATCTAAGTCAATTTGTGCTTATACTTTTCGAAAATTTCATTTTCAGGTACTTGTATAACGGCGCTAACATCATTTCTAGATCTTGTGAGAATTAGTTCATGTTTTGCGTTAATCACAACTTTATGATAGTCCTCAGCGAAATCAAATATCATACTCAAAGGTATTGACACTTCAAAATAAGAATGATCACTTATGATAGATTTTTTTTCTTCAATGTCTATCTAACCAGCATTTTCAAGCATTAAATTCTGACTGGAAGAGAAAGATATCTACTTTCATTAAAGTTGTCAATCCAACATTCTTACCTATCAATTTCTATACCACTTAGTTCATATCGTATTTCTTCAAACAGATGGCAGATGGCGTTATTAACTAGTTTTGTTTTCTCAAGAGATTTATCATCTCCAGTTGTTATACGTCCAGACATACGTAGGGAACTTTGAGAGGGTAAAAGACATAATCTTGATGTTGAATTAAGATGCGAATTTCATCACTGCTATTAAATGCTGATGCAATGTGGGGTTGATGTGCATGAATTCCGTAGTGTGCAACCGACTCATCAAACACGACACCTGGCTGTATCCCAAAAATCTCTTCCATCACAACTTTTTCTCGTTCGTAGGCAGTAAAAAAGCACAAGTTTTTTGCCACCAAGAGCTCTTACTTTTAGGCCTAAGTTTTTGAAGAACTGCACGTTGTTACGTGTTAACGCTTCGAGCCTTCGTTGACGACTGATCCGTCTCATATATTTTGGTTTATTCTTATAGCTTCGTCCAATTTTGTTGTTTCGTGGATGACTATTCGTCCTCACCCTCGTTAATTTGTTTTTATAGCCTCGTCCAACTTTACTATTGTTATACACTGTGCCCATTTTAGTTGAGTTGTTTTGAGTGTAGTCTTGTATTTAAACCTTCTCCACAAAAATTAATCAAGTTACCTTCCTGATTAACAATGCGTACTTAAAGATGATCTATAATTTTAACAGCAACAGGTAAATAAATGATTTGCGATGGAACTTTGTTAATCTTGTATCCTGGTGGTACAGCAGGAAAAAACTCGTGGATGGTATGAACTTTTTCTCCGTTTACATAGGCTCCACTAGTGATATTACACTCAACTCTCAATGTATTAACCTTGAGAATAGTAACAGGTATATCTGAGATGTGAGTACTGGTATCTCTAAGAATTCGTTCAGTAAAGCGTTAAAGACGGCCTATAGAATCTTTTGGCCTGAAGTCAATAGTATGACTACACGTTATCACACTGCAAAGAGTATTATTGTTTGGTTTGATGCTAATAGCTATATCGTCAAGTTGTAACACGTCGATCAGAAATGACTCAATATCTTGAATTTCGTAGCTGCCAGTTGGAAAAACAACCACTTGATCGCCTACGTAAAATTTATTATCATCTTCGTCGATATTTGGAATTGAATTGAAATTTAGGAGTTCTACTAGACCAATAACGTAGTTATGTGCTGGTGACAACTCGATAGGTGGAAAATATTGTGCTTCAAGAATAGATAATGTTCCTGATAAACTTAATGTCAATGATTCTTTCATGACGATTTGTCAATGACTAATGTTACTTGAGTACTGGGATACATTTATTTTGGCTGATAATGGAGTTTTTTTACAAAGAAAGCTTAAGCAAAGATGGCCGCAGTTGTATGTACCAAAATCTTGGGACCCTTCATAATTATATTTCACACATCTAACACCAAGATATAGCAGTAGATCAATCGGTGGCTATTGGTCACTAAAACTGTCGAAATACGTCACGTTATTGCCTCGCTTTCTATAGGATACCCAGTGAGTACCGGGACCATCCTTATCATCGAGATTGACTATTACTGATTCGCAAAAACGTGGGCCATCGGCTGGCAAAGCATTTCTCATGAAAACTCTACGGAAATGCGGTATTTTCAAAATTTTTGCATACTTGATGAGGTCATATTTTGTGAGAGCTCGGTAAGGCAGTTTAACGTAGAAACTTTTTTTTTCATCTTTTAAGCCTTTCCCAAGCCTTAAATGTAGACCTAAGTCGTTCTTATGTGGTTTTAAAAACAGCCCCTTTCCAAGTAAAAGTGCTTCCATTTCTTTATTATGCCTCTCACTCTCCTCTAGCTGTTTTCGAGCAACTTTAACATCATTAATAGCCTTGAAAACTCCAGTTACACAATTAGTAATAGTGCCTATAGCACTTAGGCCAGCAAATGCAGGAATAAAGTATGGTAAGAATCTTCTAGTTTATTACGGGATAGGCAATACTCGAGGTATTACAATATTTTTGTTACCACCAGCTTTTTTCACAGCATCCTGCACTTCTTTTAACGCCGAACTTATAGCTTTTCGAGCACTACGATTAGGAATCATGGACTTTAAAGCACTTCGAATCAAGCTTTTCAAAGTAGTTTTCTTCGGTTTCATTTTATTCTTACTCACTTTACTAGAATTCGTACTAGGGAATGCTCCCATGCTGAGTTTGGATTTTCAATTTCATGGCACTGGTAATAGTAAAAGCAGCAGCCTTTTCCCCTAAACTAGCGTCTGTGGCTTTGAATCTTTGCCACGCCTTTACAGCGAGAATTTTGTCAGCGGTGTTTCTTGCTGTAATATTTTTTCGATCCTGAGAATAGGCTATATCGTGTTGCTTGCACGCCTGATCCAATGGATTGATACCCAGATCTCTGCGAGCTAATCTCTTGGCTAGTATAGTGCCCGGTTCACAATATTGATATCTTGGTACGTGCAGCTGGTATAGGCAGTTTATTGATGAGTGTAATTATAATTCTACAGCCTTTGCGATGATCAATAATCATTACTTTCCAAGTGCTTAACGATGACTGAGCTCGAAAATATATGTAGAGCACTATTTATAGTTTCATATTTCAGCATGCAGTCATCACGAGCTCCGGGGAACAGAATATTTAACTTCCTGTCATAAATTTCAACTAACTGATGAGCAAGATTAGAAAATTCGATGACAGATGAGTTTCAAAATATAAAGGCAAACCATTTACAGTATCATGTTTCAGTCTCAGTTGAGTCAGCATACAGTAAACATGAGCTTCATAGATCAGAATATAAAACTTTCTGTCGTGAATTTCGACGGAATCGTTAAGCAAGATAAGAAAATCCAACGCCATGGTGATTTGCTACCCGATACGATAAGAGCTGTTCTTTGTGGTCCGTCAAACTGTGGAAAAACAAACAGCTTGCTGGCTTTAATTACTCACCCCAACGGATTGAGATTTGAGAATGTTTATCTATACTCAAAGTCGCTGAATCAGCCAAAGTATAAGTTTCTAGAACAACTGTTGGAGCCCATAGATGGTGTAAAGTATTTTTCATACAGCGATCATGAATCAGTCATATCTCCGGATAAGGCACTACCCAACTCCATAATGATATTTGACGACATTGCCTGTGAAAAACAAGATAATGTGAAAGCCTTTTTCTGCATGGGACGTCACAAAAGCGTTGACTGCTTCTATCTATGCCAATCCTATGCTCAAGTTCCAAAGCACTTAGTCAGAGATAATTTAAACCTTTTAGTAATATTTCGACAAGATGACATGAATTTGAAGCACATCTATAATGATCATGTTAATACTGATATGACGTACAATGAATTCAAAAAATTATGTGTAAACTGTTGGAGAGTTGGAAAACATGGATTTGTCGTAATAGACAAGGAAAGAGATGTTGATAATGGTAGATATAGGAGAGGATTTGATTCTTTTGCTATAAATATTACTCATGCTTATTAAGTGCGTATTAGTCTCTTGTTAACCATCAAGCGATCAACATGGACACTTTTCGTGAGGAAAAAGACGTTCTTCGGCAAGTTGAAAAAGCTAGAGAAGCTGTTCGACGTAAGCATCGATTGTTAAAGTCAGGAAGAGAAAATTTTGAAAAGCAGATTGGAGAGACTTTCAAGCCTATTACTGATCCACTTCTTAAAATTATCGATGACACAAAGAAAGTCAAAAACGTGCCACTTAGCTCTGAATCTTTACTTAAAAAACGCTTCAAGCCTTTTAAGTCAAAAATTAATAATACCGACGCATCAATGTTCCAATCAGCTAATAGTAACAGTGATGATGAAGAAGATACTTTTTCGTCGAATGATACTATCAAAGACTATGATACCGTTGTTGAAAAAAGTGACGATGATGATTCAGCGCATGACATCGATAAAAATGAACCTATGAATCCATACTTATAAATACTTGATAGACAGGAGTCAGGACTGGATCGAGTTTATGGGATAAGAAAGGAAAAAAACGGACAACATATACTTGGTGATTCGCCTATATGTTTCAAAAATAATCAAATTCAAATAAAGGATCTAAGATATCCAATGACTGATGGATTAATGGAGTTACTTTTAAAAAAACATCCTGATTAAAAGCACATGACACCAGATAATTTAGTTAAATACAAACGAATCTTGGAAACATCAAGTGCGCATAAAATAAAATTTGATAAAAATGAGACGATTTTTTCATACAATAGTAATAAATTCAATAATGTTATTGCCCCATTATTTAATCTCACTCATATTAAGAAGAAAGACGGGTCTATACATTTATTTGAAATTGCTCGGCTGAACACGCAAATGGACTACGTTTACTGGGACGACCCTAACGAGCTGGTCAATCGGCTAAGATTACTAGTGGCAGAAAAATCAGCCGGTAATCCTAGTCACACTAATGAAATGAATTAAATCGTTGAGGAGCTTCGTGAAGCTAATATCATATATTGAGCATCGTTATCAATTCTACTTCAGTGTCAAAATGAGCATCGACATGTTCGGACGTGGATCAGCTAAGTCGGAAGGTGATAGTCGAGGTCCTCGAGGAATTGAATATAATCTCACCACGGATGGTCAATTTGACTTGGAAAATAAAAGGTTGTGCAATGTTGCACCAGCTATTTAACCTTACGATGCTATAAATCTCACTACTTTACAGAAAGAAAAAAGTTTCATTTTAGATGAACAAGAGAAAATAAATCTACTATTGAGCAATTTTAGTGATGTATTCTCAGAAACAATACTAAATTTGCAGCGTGAAATAAATACACTTAAGGAGATTGTAGCACATATATCTAGTATCACTCCAGAAGACAGTTAAGAGAGATGGAAGCAGTAGTGGAAGAGCTTCATAAACCTGCGAGACGCAACTACCTTCGCCGAAAGTTTGATATTCAAAGGCTTGGATCAAACATGGCAAGCTGATCTTGTGGAGATGATACCTTATGCTCATGAAAATAAAGGTTATAGGTATTTGCTTACAGTTATAGATGTATTCTCCAAGTATACATGGGCTGTGCCCGTAAAGAATAAAACCGGTAAAGATGTGACTGCAGCTATGAAGTCAATATTAACAGAGGGAAGAGTTCCAACTTATTTGCAAACAGATCATGGCAAAGAGTTTTATAATGTGAATTTTTAAAGTCTCATGCAAAATAACAAAATTAACTTGTACTCGACTTATAGTAACCTTAAAGCGTCTACATATGAGCGATTCAATCGTACACTAAAGTATGATATGTGGAAACATTTCAGCTTAAGTGGCAGATATAAGTCGATTGACATCTTACCTAAGTTACTGACGGCCTATAATAATCGGAAACATCGGACAATAGCCATGAAACCAAAGGATGTGTCAGCTTCTACTGAAAATGAAATTTTGAAAAAAATTTCATCAAGAACAATGGAGATGAGAAAACAACCGAAATTTAAAGTGGGAGATAAAGTGCGAATAAGTCATGCTAAGCCCGTATTTGAAAAAGGATACACACCAAACTGGTCGACTGAGGTATTCGCTATAGCACGAGTAGCTCTAACCAATCTACTAACTTACCATTTGAGAGATTACCAAAATCATCCAATTTCTGGAGGCTTCTACGAGCAGAAACTGCAGAAAACCAAGTATCCAGATACTTATCTTGCTGAAAAAATTATTTGTCGACGAAGAAATCAAATATTCGTCAAGTGGTTGGGCTTTGACAATACCCATAACAGTTGGATTGATAATAACAAAGAATAAAAGTGATATGTACTTTAAAAAATTATTAAAATTCAGAAGTTGTAAAAAAATTTGTATAAAACTTGTTGTGGTCTTTTAATGTTATCAATTATGTGTGCAAATGAAATTTTTTTAGTATACATGCTAATGGTAAATCTTACACAAGATTCATTGAGATGAATAAAAACTCTAAACATGTAATAGATTGTATCATTAATTTTTTTCCACGTTAAACTAGTTTCAAAAAAATAACTTTCTTTTTCTTGTATTTGTATAATTAAACATTAATTGGTTAAAAAATTCAACACTATCACCATTATAGCAAACTCACAGCTTCTTTCTATGAATAGATTCCAACAAACTATTAAATGATAGTTTGTTACTCACAAGATACTCAGATACTTGATTAGGTAAAAATATTTGGAAGTGATCGTCTAGTTCAGCGATAGCTTTCGTGCCGAATTTAGTGTTAGCTTTTCTCAGCTTCGACACTACATGACTTTGCCCCTTGACCATTTTGTTAATCTTCTTTGTTGGAAGGAATCTTCCACAGGCCAGTCAATTAAGTGCTGCTAAATCAGCCATCTGAAATATAAGAAAATTATATGAGTTTTATAAATAGTAAAAAAAATATATATATAAATAAGAAAACACGTTACAAACCTTTATTTCTGAGCTTTGCTGTTCCAAACAGATCTGCTTATCTCTGTAGACATTTTTCAACTACAAACTTGTTCTTTTGAGAGCTTGTTGTTGACCTGAGCTGCTTGCATTGGATGATGAAGCGGTCGATACTTTTATCTGCTCACCACAGCTCTGACTGAGCTCTGCTGGTTGATGCTGCCGATGATATAGGGAATCTCCCACTACTGGAGAAATCTCCCCCTCTACATTGGCTGCTTTTTCATTGGCTGCTGGTCTGCTATGATTTTCTACACACTTTCCAGCTCTTTATTATTCTTCTATTTATTGTTCTTCTATTATTTTAATCCTATAATGGCCCCAAGGTAGCGTATCTGTAGTGTTCGATAAAATATATCGTTTATCATCTCGGGAACAAAGAGTAATTTTATTTTGCCTCTTAGTGTAGAGCTTATGATGACGTGATCTTATATTAATTTGCTCTCGATTAATATTTATAATTTGGTCACGTAGGCACTCAGTATAGTCGTTGAAATGAATAGTTGCTTTTACGACGTTACTCTTAACACCCTTTGCTTTTTTAATCACATTTTCATTTTCAAGAAGAATATTATTTATCTTACTTCTAAGCCCAACAAATTCCAATATAATATTTTCATTGCACTCATCTTTCGTAAGCCCAACAATTTTTTTATTTTTTAACGGCATCATAAACTTATTATTATCTGGATAATCTAATGTGTCAAATTCATTAATATTCAATTTCATCATTTTATAAATATCATGGTTTGTTACCTCATATATTAGACTATCTGTATCAGTGTATAAGAGTTTACAATCATTTTTGAGTTTGGAGAGCATATTATCGTAGTGAAAACGATACACAAGTGTCTTCGATAAATCTAAGACACTAAGCCCAATGTATATTGGCTTTTTCATCATCACTTCTGCACGTTGTAGCTGTATAGCTACAAAATTCTGATCAAAAACATCACAGCTGTTAAAATTTGGCTTTGCAATGTACGATGCCGCACCATAGCGTCCATCTCAATAATTGAGAAGTTTGACATCGATACGCTTTGTCTCATTTTCCATCGTTTTTGCAAAAATAGCATTATTGAATAGTTTGAAAAGCATTTTTTCAAACTCATTCTTAGCCTTTTTCCTCTCAATGCTATTGAGATCAATATATTTTTTTAACCATGCACTTTGCCAGAATTTTAAGGCTCGATATATTTTTGTCAGTCGTAATCCATGATTTGTGGCTTGCTTGAGGGCTTCATAATGAAGTACATATTTATGTTTGTTACTTAATGTTGTCATTAATTTAGGCTGCTTTGAACCTGGTGCTGTAATGTGTTTGGAACAAAATGGCAAATCTTTATGAGAATCATGGAGCTCGTCTGGATACTCCAAATCCACTTCTAGAATGTATCCATAAGCACTTTCATTTCCAATATTATAAAAATCATGAGGCTGTTGCTCAACATTTTCGACCAACTGAAATCCCCCATAAGGAAGTTTTTTAGTTATTGCCTAACCATGCAAATTATTTACGTCAAAATATGCTATATATTTTTCAGTTTCATCTTTTTTATAATTTTCTATATAGTGATTATTAGCTTCTGCATATCTGTTACAGCACTGGCTTATTTCACCTCGTATACCTTTATCAATGAACATAAATATATCTATATCAGTAATGAGTTCTAGTGAAATCTAAAAAAAATTCTCAATTAATAACTAAAGCACAATTGACATTATATTCTTATACATAATCCTTACTTTGGTTTTTTTCGACATGGCATCCCAAGTGAAGCCTAGAGTAGTGAAATAGTAAGCAGGATCTAATTTATAAACCTTGAGGCAATTATTTGTAAAGTTTTCAAATACTTCTGTTAACAGAAGTACATCAGTTTTGAGGTAAAGATCTGAATACTGTCCAAGAGTTATAATATCAAAAGTTTTCCATACTGTTTCAGCATGTACATAATCTTCACTACTTACATGTGCATTATATAATTTACTATAAAAATCATCTTTAGATGGGAGCCCGATTTCTTCAAGTTTTTCGAATGATGCTACATAATCCTATGGAAATACACTCTTCCTCTTCAGCATATTGATTTGCTCGAAAGAGTATTTATCATCTTGACTGAAAACCTTTTCTAGAGTATCATACTGCTCTAAGTAAGATCCCAACTTATCAAGCGACGACGGCAAAAATCTATACGATTCAATGAAGCGTAAATTTATGCGTGTCCCTTTAACGTACTTCGTAAAAGAAATGTATTTTTCTTTAGTTTGAGGGATAACTTGTACTCTTTCGGGAAAGCAAATTACAAGTTCTTGTATAAATAAGTGGGCGTCATAATTTCTGAGATTATGGAAAACTATTGGTACTGCTCACGAGTCCTGATATTTGAGGTTACATGCATTATGAGCTGGGCCTCGATATCTGAGTAAAAAAAGCGAATTTCAGTTTCAAGGGAAAAATTTTCTTAATAACAAACTCATAAATATAATACTTACTCTCCAGTAAAATGGCAATGATCGTAAACTTTTTCATGATTTTTAATAGAATTCTCACATATGTGACATATATCAGTATTGAAAAAAGCAAAGTCCTCTTCTTTAGTTAATGATCTCATTGGCACTTGATTGTTAATGTAAATTTAAGGCAAGATCTTGCATTTTTTTCACAAACCAGGTAGCTGGATTCTCACTACTTTCAGTTTTTTTGCTGTAGAAAATATATTGTGATTTCGGGTTATCAAAACTGCATTTTACATAATATCTAACACTTAATGCTTCATGGTGTTGTATTGCTCGCCCACTATTATGCACAGGTTATAATAAACACTCAAAATCTGCGTATACTATAAATGGTACACGATTTTTATTTATGTGATTTTCAAATTTAAAAATTTTATTAACATACCCCGGCAAGCTTATTTTACACTTATTCACTTTAACGCACTCCACCGTATGTGTTCTTAACATTTCATCAGTTCTAAAGTAATGAAGACAGCGGTCGCAAATATATATTTTATGTTGATGTTTTGTTAAAGAACTTCTAACCAACCTAGATATGTCTTTGATATATACGTAGTGATATTTTATATCATTATCAGCACTATTATCATCATCTTGGATTTCTTCTAAATATTCTTCTCTACTAATTTTGTATAAGCAGCAAATTAATATGTTTATCCTTTTTTTCTGCTGTCAAGTGAAGGGGTAAAGTTTTATAACTATTTTTGCTTTTCTCCAAAAAATACACGTTAATAGACACATTATTCTTTTTTTCAAATTTCGTAACTTGCTTAGGCTGCACTGAGAAGGTGATTCCCTTGAAACTGTAACTGTTTTCGTGTTGAGTATAATTTGACACTCGTTGTGCATTTTTATTCACTGGATGTAAAGCTGACAAAATGGCCTATTTGAAGCATTGCTGATCTGCATTCTGTACATTAACGCAAGCTTTTTTTTTCTCGATAGTAGTAGAGAGTTTTATGTAAGAACTACCACTCATTGCATTGTACTTATTTATATTTACTACTAAATTTAAAATTGAGCGTTAAGTCCATCCAGAATCGCGCTCCTGAAACTCTTCTACATCTGTAGAAATAGACTTCTGGACATTTGTTTTAAACCATTCATGTAGGTATGTCGTATCAAAAAAAGAATCAGATTTAGTATTAAAATATTTATTTTTAACAGTCTCTGTATCATTTTTTACTGTCAAAAACTCTGCTGCTAATACTGTGTTAATTTTTAAAGCATTTTGCTCATCGAGAATTTCTCGCACTTTTAAAATGAATATTTTTTCCGCAGACTTAAGAAATTTTATTATATCTAAATGCCCACTATTTGTTATAACAGCTGTTCTTATGCGATTTTTAAAAGCACTATTAAGATCTTTCCATGTCACAAAATTATAATCATCTTGATTATCTTATTTTTCACCGAGCCCTGACCCTTGCACTTCTAGAATTTTGTAAAATGCTGCTAAAAACGTTGATAAAAGACACTTAATATTTAACAACTTATTTTATACTGGCGATGACAATTTCACAGACAGCTTATAGTCGGAAATACTTTTAAGCACTATTTCACTATTATCAATAAAATCTTGTATCTCAGTCATATTATCACTATGCAGCAAGCGTTGATATTCTATTCGCGCTATTTCACAGAAAATCACGTAACGCTCCACGGCGCGGCGTTGGCGTTAGCAAAATTATCGTGGACTTGCTCCATTATACTTACAGCTCGCGTTAACGTACTCAAATGAATGACAAGCTGCTTGGACTTTTCTTTTATACTGATTTGCCTCTGCGAAAGCGATACGAGTGCTAACTAGCGGTAACTAGCAGTTGTATACAAAGAGATGACACATCGATAGAGGGGTTAGTTAACTAATAGTTGTCACAACGTTAAGATGACGAAGTACGTGGTTGATGTTCAAGGCTTTAAAACCATGCACAACGAATTTATTTTTAAGGAGGTTGCTATTATACCCTTACAAGAAAATGCTACACCGTCAGTTTTTGTCTTTAAGTCCCCATATTCTTGGGCACAGCTTTTACCTAAGAACAAATGTGAAAATCGATGGTTGAAGTTTAATTACCACGGTCTTCGTTGGAGCTCGGGAGAAGTTCCCTACGAGGATCTAGCTACAACCTTTCGAGCTATTATTAATGAAGATGATGTTATTTACGTAAAAGGTCTTGAAAAAATCGAATGATTGCGCCGTGTGCTATTTAATAGGTACATTACTCATAGTATGATAATACGCTTTACTAAATATTTGCATAATATAATTATTTTAAAAGAGCAGCAACGACAAAACGATATTTTTTTATCAATGTACACCTGATACACAATACTTATGCAATAAATTAGTCTTTGATGAATCTATGTCAATTTTTTTCATTTACGCCTTCTTATTACTGCGCTGATTATTTTATCGTATTAACTGACTTTATTCGTTGGCGAGGTACTGCGGTGAAGAGGAGTAAGCCAAGCAATGTTGGGATACACTTTCGGTTATGAAATGGTATACATGTTCTCTGGCAACACGCATCACTCGATACGCCCGCTCTTGAGAAAAAAATATGATGCTGGTACATTATACGCCTAAATAAAAAGCGAAGAGTTATCGGCCGCGGCTTACACATACGTGTATCCTAGAATGACTCGTTGCACCCGCTCTTGCTAAGAAAAAAATATTACACTGATACATTATACGCCTAAATAAGAAGTGAAAAGTCATCAGCCACGGCTAGGACATCCGTGTAGATAAGAAATAATAGTTCCATTACTTGGCAAGGTACTGCGTCGAGTAAGCCAACGTTGGTCGCAGCTAAACGGGATACGCGGTCCACTACATCCGCTGATAAGAAATACACGTTCATGCTTGATCATCTCCCTCTCGCGCTGTACGTTGGGCTTATCACCTACACCTTTCGGACCCATCCTGATGACGTCGGAGCTCGATTCGCGGTCGGAAAGGAAGGGAGCCGTCAGTACTATCCGACGTCATAGCATCCGGAAGAGGCCCCCTTCCCCTGACGTTACCATCCAAGTAGTCTGCACCACCCACCGCCCCTACTACCTATACCGCCCGTGACCCTCCTCCCACCGCCCGATCAGCCTCACCCCCACCACCACCTCTCCTCTACCGCCCGATCAGCCTCTCCCCCCACCACCGCCTCTCCTCCACCGCATCCTCTCCACCCACAGCTATAGCTAGAGCCTCTCCCCCCACCACTATCTCAGGGGGGTGGCCAGAACCGCCATGGTTTACCTACTTACGAATATTAAATTTTCTAAGGATGCTTAGTTTTTTAATATATATTACTAATGGGCCTTCTTGAAATATCATTCCTAGAGAAAAATTTACCACATTCAAAGCAAATTTTTTTTTTGTGTTGTGATTTTTTTTTTTTTGTCAATTTAAATGGGTTTGTCTCTTGAATTTTGATCCACAAAATACGCAATATTTTATGTTCCCATTAACATGCTCATTCTTATGACAAACAAAGTGTATATGGTTTTCTATTATGATTTGACAAAGTTTACATTAAAAATATTTCTTTATAGAGGTAAATGTAGGTATCATTGACCCTTTTTTGCTTTGGACATACGTAAAAGGTTACAACACACGCATGTATAAATATATAAACTTTATTCATTGTTTGATTAAAATCTTTCAAATTTAGTAACCATATGATGATAATTTGAATGATAAAAATTGTGAAGTGTAATAATAATTAAACTTTTATTTAACTAGCTAAATGCTGGTATTACTGCCACTGTGTTTGTATTACTGACACTCAATTACTGTCATGACTTCAGTTACTGACACCCAATTACTGCCACTGTTTTAATCACTGTGTATGAATTACTGCCATCTCAGTTTTTTATGAGTGTGAAACTTGATATTTCTGAAGTGAAAAGGGTAACGTTAAAAATAATCAAAAATATTCTATTTAGAAACTCTGAAATTATAATTATTCTTTTCAATAAGCTATTAACATTTAAGTCGTTAATACTTTATTTAGACTTGTATGCTATTACCTGAATAACTGTAACATTAAAGAAAAACATCGAACAAGATTAATTTATTAATTTAAATACAAAATAATTATAAAACAATATTTTATAAAGACTTTAGAACTCTTTAACGCCTATAACGTGACTTTTTCCAAAACATTTAAGTTTTACATAAAAAAAAAAGTATTTACAAATTAGTAAAAGAGTGGGATTGCTTCCGCAAATTACTGATTGGTTCAGTCAAATAATCTTTTTCTTTGGATTTTTATTTATTAGTTTCTGTTATCTTATGTTTTTCTTCGAATTTCACGACTAGTTGTTGCTTCGCTAATTTACTTTTTTCTTTTTCAATCCGTACTTGCTCTCTGACTTTTTTTCTTCCTCTCTTGCTCTTCTTTTATGTTTTCCTGATTTTTAACTTAAATTTTTTTTTTTAACAAAACAATCTCCTTCGTAATTCTTATCTTTGTCTATTTTTATTCAACTGCTTTTTGCCACTGACGACCATATACAACAAATGAAAGCTTTTTTTTATTCTATCTTTTGCTACTCTTATTAAAGATTTGTCCAGAATATCCAGAAATTTGATCTGAAGATGGTCTTGAGTTCTTTGTTATATTTTGCAAAGTTTTATTTGAAAAATAAGATTGGGATCCAGTTGAACTTGAAATTGTTACTCTTTGTATCTCTGTATTTTAAGTAAGAGCATGAATTTTTTTTTCTTAAGTTTTAGATTTTACACGTAAAAATGGGAATGATGTTTTGGATTTATTCAAAATAGGTTTTGTCATAATACCAGCACCAATAGCTTTATCTATGAAGTCATAATTAATTATGATAATACTATAATTTGAATTAGTTAGCTTTTTTTATTTTTTTTGCAGCACCTATTTTTTCATAATTATGTTCTTGTTAATGAAACTTTTTTGAAAACATAAATTAAGTATATTATTACAAGATAATTAAAATTTCTCACTTGTATAACATAATTGTACTTAACAGAAACAGTTTATAACATTTATTTTTTCATTTGAATTGTACAAATGACTCGTTGAAGTTTGGTATTATAATATGTTTAGTTTTAAAGATTGGTTATGTTCGACTTTGTCCCTACCTATTTATGGAATTATCTTTATAATTGGTCATTTATTGTGTGCGTGATAAAACTTTTCTTGTGAGCTTATAAAGATAAATAAAATATACAACAAAATTTTTTTATCAAACATGTTGCATAACAAATACATGAATTTTCATATTCCATGAACAGGGACACTTTTTACGAATAGGAAGTTTATCTTAAATGCTTATACTACGCATATATAGGAGAAAAAAATACTACAAAAATCAATTTAACAACAATTTTGTAAAGCTCACATCACGTAATATAATATCAGATAATGTTTCACGTTCGAGGCTGAGGAAAGCTGATGACAGTAATATAATCAAGGGTGCTGAAACTGTACGTAAAACTGTCATTCAAACAAAACAAAATCTAAGTAATTAATAACTATTTTCTTGAATTACTATGATACAGCAACTATTATCTTATATGCCTACACATTTTTGACGTGATTTACGGGTGCTGTATTAATTGAAAGTGACTGGAAATCCATTGATTTTATACAGTAGGCTACAGTTTTTTAAATGAAAATAAGCTTGCACGCATTCTATAATCACTGTAGTCAATTTAAGATAAAATTATTTACATGTGACTACGATAATTTCATCTGCAATACATGTAGTTCTCTGTGATATATTTTTAAAAGTAATATTTAATTATTTATAATTACTATCCGTGATTTTACTAAAGGTGGCAATAATAATGCCAGTGTCAGTAATATCTACATTTCCTTTATTGTTCATTATCACCCGTAGGCTCAGATATGGCTTTTTTTACACAAGAAGAGTTTTTCAGCCATCGGTGCCCCTGAGTTATGACCAGATGCTTACATGCATATAAACATCTGGACCAACTTATAGTCACATCTATGATCACGATATCGAAGCGAAAGAGAAACAGTTAAGGGGGCTCCTTCGCGAAAGTCCCCAAACAGAGATATATTATTTCTTGTAAATAAAAGTCTACTGAATTTAATGGTGGTCTAAATTATATTTCGAATGGGTCAAAATTTTAAGAAATCCGAGCTCAAAGTTGTAACTATTAGCACGTATTCCTATGGGGCAGCGTGAAAAACAATTTGTTTTCGTTTATAATGAACCTAAATTAAAAGTCCCAGCAGACTGAATATGTAAATTTTGTAGATGGAGTCTTCCTCTGTAATATGCTGTATTAAAAATTGTGGATAAAGGACCATTTTAGCGAGATATTTGTGATGGAAATAAATAAATAGTGTCCGGGAGGTCAGTAGCAGACGTACTTGTTCACGACATATATATACTGGTGGTCTGGTCTGGTGGTGTACCCTCGTATGCACTAGACTGGTCAAAACAATAATTCATTTTTCGTACAAAGTTAAACTGCACACATAAATATCATTTTTCCCACTTCATACGTTATTAAAAATATCATAATGATTTTCAGACACATTTGTTTATTGAAAAACAAAACTTTATTTTTTGTTTGTCTTTGACCTCAGCAGTAGTCGTAGGAGCCCCCTTAATCGACCCTTGAGAATCAAGAGCACAGGCGAAAAAGCGAGACTTGAATGGTCACCAGACGGTCACCCATCCAAGTACTAACCGTGCCGAATGCAGCTTAACCTCGGAGATCGACTGAACTGCATCTCTACCGTTGCGCCACCGCGACCACTCAATATCTACATTTACCTCTATGTTCCTGTTTTTATAAATATTAAAATATTTTCATATCCAAACGTAATAGTGAAAGTAAGTAAGTAAGAACAAAGTAAAGTAAGAACAGACAGAGTTTTACCTTATTTACAGGAGACTACGATGGTGCAGGGGTGGCTGAGAGGGGCTCTTTAAAATTGAGTGAGATGACTGAGGGGGGTGGAGGGGGGTTGAGTGGAATGACCCTCCAAAATAACTTATAAGTCGGGATCCACAAAACTAGCAGAGTGTCAGTATGATTCCACAAAAATGGTATGGGAGATGTGGGTGGCAGTCGGGGGTCTAAAGAAATAGTAAGGTAAGTCAAAATAAGGGAGAAAACGACGGAATTTTATGATATTTTGTGGTGGATAGTGAGGCCAACGAAGGTATGTGGAGGGACGCAGTGGAGGGGGTGTGGAAGGTTCGTGTGGAATGCTCTATACAGATAACTGTATAATATGTATGCATGCGTATATCGTGTGTGTGTGCCATGACAACTTTTTAGTTCTGCTTGACGTAGCATTGCTGTGTTACTATTTATAATAAATATATGGTATCCCATTGGCATTTTAAAAAACCATCTCAGATTCATTGTGAATCAATTATTTATACAGTAATAGTAACTTAAATCTCCTATGTCTTCCGAATCATTGGGTCACAGTTGTGAAAATACGCACATAGTAGGATCAACTTTGCATAAAACCACTAGTATTTGATCTAAATCCATACCTGTCCAAAAAAAAATTACGATAGTAATCTCAACCTTTACAGTGCAACTGACTAAACAAGAACAAAAAAATTGTCAAGTAAAGGCCCAAAAAAATGGTAACATGGTAAAAGTAGGCTTTTTCCACAGGTAAAACAACAATTTTAAGCAGAAAATGCTACTTTTAAAAAAGCTGCTCCATTTTAAGATAGAAAAAAGCCATGTTGGGTTCAAATCGGTCTACTTGTTTTTTTGCTAATCGTAAAAAAACCACCATTTTGGCCTTATTTTCGAAATTCAACAACTTGCGTTCCAATTAAAATTAGTAGCTAAAATTTAGACAGAAGGTAGGTATTGTAGTCTTTAACATAAACACCAAATTTTAACTGGAGTAGATGTACGCATTTTGCGAACCACAGGCAAAACTAAAAATGGCCCTAAACCAGTTTTGAGAAAATTTTTTAGTACACTGTAGGAATATTTTTTAAACGTGATTTTTTTCTTTCGAAGTTCCTCCTTAGCTTAAACAATTTGCAGATCCCTAACTTTATTTCAAATACCGTAAACTTTGATTGAAAAATAGTGCATTTTTTTGAGGAGTGGCAAGCTGCCGAAAAAGGCTAAGCATATTTCCTCACATTGCGCTCTTGGCGTTTTTGATAGAGTGTCTTCAATCTGAAATGAACGTAAAAAATAGTGATATCGCAGGACTGGTGCACCGCAAATCTATTTTTTTTTTTTTTTTTAATTTGAAGTAGTTTTTGATAGCATTAACTTTAGTGTGGTTTTTTTTTTTTTAGAGTAATGTAAACAAGTGTTGCATGTAAATAAGAAATGGTATACAATTGCAAAAGTATAACCAATATATTGTTAATACGAATTGTAAAAATTGAAGAAAAAAATTGATGCTATTTCTGAGTTGTATTTTATGAGTATAATGTTGCATGTGAATTGACAATGATAGATAATTGTGAAATTTAGAACAAATATATTGTTAATGATTTCAAAATTTTTTTTTAACTTTTCTTTCATACTTCTTATTTTTGAAATGATTGTATTATATACAACTACAATGCTATTATTTGTATGTTAAATAAGACAATATTTATTTTTGCTTGTATATAAGTATTATGAAACGTGAATGAGGACTATACAGTATACATGAACTAACTACATTGTAAGATGACAAACATTTTATTTTCACAGAAGCTAACGTTTCTATTAAATAACTTATGTATGATATATGTTTGCGCTACATTGGACTTAGAAGTGTACAACGAATATAACTTTTTTACTGATAGTTGGGAGACAGTTTGTATTTTTTATTAGCTATTTCGCTTTTAACTACGATGTTATCATTGATACTGTTGTGCTTTTTCTGTTTCACCAAGTATTTCTTTCCCTACTAATCATCTCTCCTCATCTTCATCTTCATCTTCATCTTCATCTTGGCCTATATTATTGTTCGCGTAGTGTTGATTGTAAGCAGTTGCACGAACAATTCCCACAACGTTAGAAAGTAGCACAATGTATCAGCAAGCAGAGTTAAAGATGTTTCTCCTACGGTAGTCGAGACAAATCTGTACATACGCACGCATACATAGCTACATCCCTATTACATGCTACTTTACATTTTGGGTGTACTATATTGCTAATAACTTTGAAACATAAAATAACTTCGTAAACAAAAAGATTTAAAAGTCTTTTTGAAACGCTTTGTTTTCAAACATTTAATTAAAATTTAGAGATTGTACTGATTATTCACAAAAATTTTTAACCTTTACTCAGATCCTTCAAACGGTCGAGTTTTGTAATGAATATATTTGATTTTTCTACAACTTAAATATTTGTTAACAATCTATAAATTCAGGAACAAATTTTGTGTTGTATTTGTTTGGCGTACTATTTATTTTAAACAATCTTACAAACATTTGTCGTCTCACACAGGCTAGACGGGCTCAACCAGCAGACAACACTTTTTTTTAAATGAATATAAAAATATCTTGTCACTTTTTAAAAATTATGTGGCATATCTTAAAATTATTTAATTACTTTTGTAAGATTCATTACTTTATTATTAGTCAACATGTAGCCACTTGAATACACACAAAATGTTAGTTAATACATGTCGTAATAATATTAATAATATTGCATTATCATAAACACCAATTTTAATCTAACAAAAAGTCCTGATTAATTAATGCATGTATTATGGACAATCTTAATAATATTTAACTATTTATTTCATACGTATTAAACTAGAGCATCATAGTATGCATGCAATCAAGGTGTTCTGTGATGCAAAAAAGTCCAAAAACATCAAAAAAATCGGGTTTTGTAAACAAGAAAAATTGAAATTATTTAACTAGCTGTAGGTTATTTGCGCAGAGCATTTTCTTCAAGACTCTCGTTGTAACCCTCTTAAACTCGCTTTTACATGGACAGAAAATAGTTTATAAATAGCTAAAACAATTTTAATCTCACTAATATATAATGCAAACTCGCTAAAACCGTTGTAATTGCTAACCACAAAACTACTCAACCGATATGGCTTAAATTTCGCATACTGATTCTTGACACTTCTTAGATACTAGGTGGCGTAGAAGTAAAATTGAAGCTACCTTCAGTAGAAGTAAGTGGGTCTGGTTATAATGGCTATATTTTTAAAACGAAGTTCTTTATGTCACGTGCTTGGGGGGCTGGAATTTAAAAAATGTCAGATTTCCATGAAACGGAAGTGGCTTACTGGAAGTCTCTTTCTACTGAAAAAAAAAGCGATCGGGATTTGAACACACGACCGCTTGATTGATAGGCAAGCATTTTAACCACAAGGCTATTGAGGTGATACGAGTACTATAATTCTTATTGTCTACATTAAGTATGCTACTGGAAACACAGTTTTAAATTATTAAATTGTTTAATTGATCTTACAAATGATAAATATATTTTCTCANACAAGTATTTGTAAGAATACAGAAGATATAATTAAAAAATATTCAAAGAATAAAAATTGAACGATTTAACTCAAATACTAAAAATTTTTTAACGCAATTACACGTTTACTTTTGAATACCTTACGCTGAAGGCAAATTTCGAGACTGGAACCTATAAAAACCTTGACAGAACCGAAACAGAAAAATTATTTCACTTTGTACATAATGTAACACTTCGATTTCAGTCTGATAAAAAGCCTTTTCTCCGTAGTTCCGAGCTCGCCCACAGATAGTGTGAGCGCTATGTGGTACATCCCAATTCAGCGTAATACTAGCAGACGACTAACCAAAGCACGATCTGCTCTATCTCTTTGGGGTGTGCTGACCATTTTTCCAACCGAACTGGTGCTTCCAAAGCAGATTTTGCTACGACAGCAAGCCAGGAAAAACAATCCTGAGAAGTTTGGGCAGTCACAACGGCTTCCTCTTCAGTGGTTCGTCCCATCCACAGAGAAGGTATTTTCTAGGCCCACTTCTTCGAACATCAGTGAACGGGTAGTTATACGAAAAGCGAACCGAAGACGAAATAGTCTTCAGCCAGTGGCGTACCTAACTTCAGCACAATCTCTGTACGCAGAGACTCCGAGGGTAAGGGCCAAGCTAACCGCAGCCGGGTCTCCATCATCGAGAAGAGTAATAATAGTAGGAATAGTAATATTAATAATAATAATTATAATAATAATAATAATAATAACAATACCTTATCAGGGCCATCATAAGTATTTATGTTCCCTTAAATAATTATATAAAAAATTTCTTTATGTATATATATATATATGCATATATAATTCTATGTTAAATGTATTTCAAATAGTTTTCAAATGCCTGATTAAAGTTTTTTTTGTCCCTCATATGGTGGCGCCGGCTGTCATCAATCATGAACTATGGCCGCAACAGGCTTCTTAAGACTGTTCTCCCCTATCTGACAGTTGTCTTTGTAAGGAGAAGCGATTTTGATTGCTACGTAGAAAGCACGTGTATTTTATTTTGAGGTAAATTTTCCTCGGGTTGCAACGTGTCAATAACTTAACTGTTAATACTTTGTAATAGTGATTTTCTGTAGGTGCAAAGTGCGTTTTAATTTTTAGTTTGTACGTGTAAGCAATAACTACTTCAATAGTTTAAGAATCTGTTTGTTCTTTAAATTCAGTTGAAATGGGTTCAAGTCCTTCAAAATCAAAATCGAAGAAGTCAAAGGAACTGACGAAATAATATGAAAAATAATTAAAAAATGAAATTAAAAAAGGGAATGAAATCAAAAAAGACATAAAAAAATACAATGGAATTAATAAAAAATGAGATAAAAAAAAAATTAAAAATAGAAGAATGAATCAAAAATAAAAAAAGAAATAAAATAAAGGAGATTAAAAAAAAAATAACAAACTCAAAAAAGAAATGAAATAAAAAAAGAAGATTAAATAAAAAAAATAAAAAAATAAAATACAGAAAATTTTAAAGAATTAAAAAAAATTAAAAGAAACCAACCAGGGAGTGTAAATGGGTCATGGGACCTACGGTAAGAACAAAGTTCTTCAAACATGAGATGAGTGCTGAAAAATAATTAAACATGAGATGTGTGTCGAAAAACATCATTAAATAAAGAAACATTATTTCGCAGGTAACAAGGGGGTTGAGAGACCCATAGGAAAAACGAAGCTCTATAAGAATAAGTACTACATTCATGTAGTTGAGTAAAACAAAAACTTGAAAAACGAGTAAAAAAAAAAAAAAATTAGTTCAGTACTCATGATGGTTGAACTTCGTGAGAATGTTGTGCAAAATACAGTACTCACGAAGTTCAACCATCGTGACTACTGAATTTTTTTTTTTTTTTTCATTCGTTTTTCAAGTTTTTGGTTTACTGAACTACACACATCTCATGTTTAATTATTTTTCGGCACTCATCTCATGTTTAAAGAACTTCGTTCTTATCGTAAGTCCCATGACCCATTTATACTCCCTGGTTTTTTTTTGTAGTCAGTCGGTCGATCGGTTGGTCCAATTCCTCAAGAAAGTATACCTATACTCAGTATGTAAGTATACAAATATACATTCTAGAGGAATCGGACCGACCAATCGACCGACCGACTACAAAAAAAACGTACCTTATATTCACGAGCAAATTTCCGTATATCATAGTTGTTCACCGACAGTGTATCAAGAGAAGAGTTGTGAGCCGTGTAGCTGGGTATTCCGGCTACTGACGATGCTTTTCTTTATAATGGACTAACAACTTACGTTGAATTCCAACTCAAACCATCAAGATTAACGAGTACCACCTGTAACAAGGCATTCTGTCTGAACGCCAGCGTATTAGGATGTACCGCATAGCACTCACGCCATCTGTGAGAAAGCTTGGAACTACGCAGTGAAGGCTGTTCATCATACTGAAATTGAAGTATTATGTTGTATGTAAAGTGAATTTATTATTTTATTCAGGAACTGTCAATATTTTAATAGCTCTATTCTCGAAGTTTGTCTTAAGCATAAGGTACGCAAAAGTAAACGTATAACTGCGTTTAAACATTTTAATTATTTAAGTCAACTCATTTATTTCTAATTCTTTAAATATTTCTGAATAAGTTCTATATTTTTGCTAATAAATACTTGTTTTTTTGGGATATGTGTGAAAACTCAAATACTCATGTGGGCATGCTCCATTTCTGAATAAAAAAATGCTTTAACAAACTCTGTTTCTCTTGGAATTGTCCATTTTTTTCGACAATTACATATAATTCAAAAATATATATTGGAGTATTATACTGATATCAACTAGTATGTGTAAATAACGCAAGCTCTCCCAATGTTTTTTTTTCGTTCGTTATGATTTGTTTATCATTTTTTTATTATGCCTAATATGTATTTTTGAATTTCAGATTGATTGTCATAAAAAATAGACAATCCAAAGAGAAACAGAGTATTATATGGCATCTTTTCATGCAGAAATTGAGTCTACACACATGAGCATACGAGTTTTTACATATTTTCCGAAAAAAAAAAAAAAAAAAAAAAAAAAAAAAAAACAAGTATTTGTAAGAATACAGAAGATATAATTAAAAAATATTCAAAGAATAAAAATTGAACGATTTAACTCAAATACTAAAAATTTTTTAACGCAATTACACGTTTACTTTTGAATACCTTACGCTGAAGGCAAATTTCGAGACTGGAACCTATAAAAACCTTGACAGAACCGAAACAGAAAAATTATTTCACTTTGTACATAATGTAACACTTCGATTTCAGTCTGATAAAAAGCCTTTTCTCCGTAGTTCCGAGCTCGCCCACAGATAGTGTGAGCGCTATGTGGTACATCCCAATTCAGCGTAATACTAGCAGACGACTAACCAAAGCACGATCTGCTCTATCTCTTTGGGGTGTGCTGACCATTTTTCCAACCGAACTGGTGCTTCCAAAGCAGATTTTGCTACGACAGCAAGCCAGGAAAAACAATCCTGAGAAGTTTGGGCAGTCACAACGGCTTCCTCTTCAGTGGTTCGTCCCATCCACAGAGAAGGTATTTTCTAGGCCCACTTCTTCGAACATCAGTGAACGGGTAGTTATACGAAAAGCGAACCGAAGACGAAATAGTCTTCAGCCAGTGGCGTACCTAACTTCAGCACAATCTCTGTACGCAGAGACTCCGAGGGTAAGGGCCAAGCTAACCGCAGCCGGGTCTCCATCATCGAGAAGAGTAATAATAGTAGGAATAGTAATATTAATAATAATAATTATAATAATAATAATAATAATAACAATACCTTATCAGGGCCATCATAAGTATTTATGTTCCCTAGTTAACCATCTATCTCGTCAGTTTTTTTCAGGCCATCTAACGTTAAACTCCCTTACCAACAAATACATGTTTATTACCATTTCTGGCAACGATTCATCGAGTGAAAAACTGTAGAAAGCTGGCAACTATTAAATCAAGTCAGTCATTCACTGGCAGACGTCACTAGCGGAGTTGTTCGTTGCAAGGCTGGAAACCCCGGTGACCGGATACCCTACCCTACTCTCGATTCTAGGTATTCAATTAGGAATCACTGATCTTGTCCAAGGTCTGCGTTTGGTGAACCTAACAGTGAAGCTATAAAGGAAAAATAAACTTGAGCAAACGGGACAGTCCCCAATGAGGCTCTTTTACAGTCAAGCTTGAATCAGATGGCACCAGGGCACGTCGTGGCTGTCATGGCCGTCGCACTTACACACCGTCAAATTTACAGTTGTGTATCGTGTCCGTGAGCCTATCTGTTTGATGAGCAAAGCAGAAGACATAACCTTTGTAAATGATTGCTGTTGTTTGCAGACAATTTTTGTTTGCATTTACAAAGATAGTAGGAAAAATGAAGTGCAGTGTAATATCCTGCGATAAGAAAGTGAAATTTAAATTTCCTTCTGATAGTGTGATAAAAAAAAGTGGCTCGAAGCAATTGAGAGATCAACATTTTTGCCGCTCCCAAGTCATGGCTTATGCCTCGACCACTTTGCCTCCACGAGTTTTGCTTTTCTTCCACTGACTCTTGCTCCTTTCCCTTTTAAAAGCTTTTTCAATTCTGAAACTTTTAAGCTCCCATAATATTCTTTCTTGTCTTCCTTATTCATTTCAAAATTTCAAATATTGCGCTTTACCACTACACTTTCATTTTCTGTATACATACAATACTGAAAAGTAATGTTGTGTGAGTGAGATGGCCATGACAGCCGCGACGTGCCCTGGCGCCATCTGATTCAAGCTTGACTGTAAAAGAGCCTCATAGGTAAGCATAACAAACCGATCTCCCTACCTTAGATCACCAAAGCGACTGAGCTCTTCAAAAAAATAGTGGAAATCCAGCGTAACATCGGGAGACATTGGGAAAGAGCTCTACAACTAGCTCCAACGCTTCAGATATTGTATTTTACCTTCTGATTAGTCTGGTGCTTTAGCAGCAGGCCGGAGAAGACCATCCTGAAGTATCGAGGCAGTCACATTTGCTGGAAACTTCAGTCAAGAAAAAGTTTAGCTGACCGGTCTATCGAACGTCGAAATACCTTACAAACAAATGTGTTATAACTTACTAAAGTTCACAAAAAACAGCCTTTAGGGCTTACAAAAGTTTTAATCATGTCTACAGTCGCAAGAGAAAAAATTAGAAGGAAAACCTTAAATGCTTCAAATGTATACAATTTGGGGCGTCAAGAAACTGATGCTGGACATTCATCAAGATTGAAACAGCAGTGCAGCGTTAAAATCGACGAATAAAGAATTCACTGAGTCCGAGATCAGCTTTTCATTATAACCCTGACAGTAATTACTAAAATCCTCTAGATTTTAAAATAGGTAGAATAATATGTATTTGTATTTATGGTGGCAATAAAAAATGCAGAAATTGAGCTGCAGGACTTTATTGCTCTGGTAACAAAGCTGTGACATGGAAAAAACAATTTTTATTTATGTATCGTTTGTCCGTTTTAAATCTTTTTAGTTTTAACAAATAGTCTTTTTCCTATATTATAACATAAGAAAGTGCAAATCAACGGTCTTTCAGAGCCAACAGCTATTTTATGGCGTAAAAAATGCTCGGTAATTTTCAGCATAATATTTTTTTTTACATTTTACAGCTTATTATTTAACCAAATAAACTGTATAGCTTCCAAACTAAAATTTTTTAATTAGTAGTTCTTTATTTCAAGGAGTGTCAAGAATAGACGCAAACACGTGTAAACACACTAAGGTGTTCCATTCAGTGAGTCTCGGGCGAAGCCTGACGGGTGGTCTCTAGTTAGATATAATCGTATTAAATACCATAGTTTCTTAATCTGATGAGGATGCACTTTTTTTTGTTTTACCTACTGTATAATCCTAGTATCTAGTCTACAGGCCGATGAGATAATAAGTACAGTATGTACAAAGTTGCAAGTCTTCTAATTGGTTTTGAACCGAGAAATAACTAAAGCATATCATCGAATTTCAACATGGCCTCTTATGGGAAATCATGAAAATTTCTTTTGCATGATAAAATTCTAATCGAATTAACGGATGAATTTCGATAAAATCGCAACCATAAACGCTATAACATCTGTTTAAGATGTCATTAAAAGAAATATATGCATTATTTGGTGTTTTTAAGAGAAATTAATAAAAATGATAAAACTCTAATGTTAAAAAATAGGACATGAGCGCACGTCTCTAACCTAAAGGTATCAAAAAGTAGTATCTCTCTCGCACACTCACCTTGATTAACGTCATTGGTGTGGTACCTTATTCAGTAATCGGTCAATCGGTCTTCAATAACCAAAAATCGTTTTATAATGTAGAAATTTGTCATATAGCTTTCATGAGTAAAATGTTGATGAGAATACAAAACTTAATGAAAATTAAATAAAAAAATGATGTTGAAATTCAATTCTATCGACAATGAGTATACAAATCAGGTGACGCTGCCAATTCCGGAGTTCAGTACCAAGTTTTTTAGCATTAAAACATTAGATCCTACGGGAACGGTTCTACTTTAAATAACTAAAATTTTATTTTCATGTGGCAGTTGATAAAACTAGTACTTATTACTAGGTATTAAAATAGTTTATCGAAAAAAATTATGCAAGAAAAAACAAATCAGCGGAAGAACAAGAAAACAATGGTCACAGGGCTCTTCAGGTAAATACGATGTGTCGGCTCTACCTGTTTATATATATATATATATATCACATCTGACGAGCTGACTAACCTCACCTGACGAGTATGAAATTAATTTCGACTTGGTAACGAAGAGTATGTAGTAATCACTCCAAAATTATTTGAATTCGATAAAGTACATCAATATCGTGTAAGAGGTACTAATTCCATAAATTACATTTAATAAATACAGTTTTGGGACATCTGCTTTGACATGCAAGACAGATTTTTGAATCGAAGTTACGAGTCTAATAAGTATGCACACGAATAAAAAATATTCATTTAAAAATTTTCTACGACTTTTTAAAGAATCTTGATATTCTCTATGTTTAATTTGAGGTGGTTCATGCGAAAATTGCAAACTGGGCTATCAAAGTAAAACTTGGAGAGATTCTTAACGAACCTTTTATATACCTCTCTGCAAAATTTCAGATAGGCTTATAGCATAAAATCACGAGAACGAGAGGTTTGAAAATCGTCGTTGAGCAGTGGGATAACACGGGCTCTTATGGACGTACACAATTTTGTCACCACATGCCATGCGATTACTTTTCGTAGAACTGGGCCAGGATGATAAAAAACTAGAGTAATAAACTAGAAGCCATCCCATTTGTAATGGTTCGTTGAAAATTATACCTTATAGGACAAAATTAAAAGATATCGATTGAAACACAATCATGCATTGCCATTTACTATGTTAAAAGCATAGGCGAGAGTCGACTGCTTATTTTTTGAGGTTAATCGGAATTAAATAAAATAGTTTTTAGAAACCTTAATATTGGATATTGTGATCTATAATGTGACATGAATGGTTTATTTCATTCAATGAAAAATATTTAGTAACATATTTATGAATATTGACATTTTCAATAGAAATTATCTTTTCAGTTGCACATTTGACTAGAGAGTCGTGAATGAACCACCTTAATACTGGTACATTCCTCCTGCAAAAAATATATTCAAAATTATGTACATGTACCTAGTAATTTTATCAGTTTTGTAGTAAATTTATATTGCTATGGATATTATAATAATGACTGCAACGATCGCCCATAAAGCGTCTTGCCATTTTGGTTGACATTTAGTCATAGTCTGATGCAACTGAAATTCAAAAATGATAATTTTTGCTGTAAAAATGTATAGCTCTTGATAAAATGAGATATTGATTACCCATACGCTAGCACACAATCTATGTAAACATATTTTTCCAAAGATTTTTAGACAACTAAATAAATATTTATAGAAAAATGTATAGTCTTACCAATATATGTATAAAGCAAAGTCGCTAAATTCGTTGTTATCGCTAACCGCGAAAACTACTGAACCAATTTTGCTTAAATTTTGCATACCGATTCATTACACTTCCTAGATGGTTCCAGTATAGTTTTTATCTTGGAAAATTTGATAACAGTAGCAATAAATAAGCTCAAAATTTTGCAAAAATACGCCAGTTTTCCACTTTCGTTCAGTAGGATCCACTAGGTGGCGTCGACTTAAAATCAGCGCTACCAGCAACAGAATTAAGTAAGTGTGGTTACAATACGCTGGAGCATCTCGAAAATTTTTGCAGTCATCTACCGGCAGTTCGTCGAGCTGTATCGAGAAAGTAGATAAGAGTCGTGCAGCTAGGCATCCTGGTTACCAACGACACTCTTCTACAATGGACAAGTAACGCAGGTCTACTTCCACCCTGAACCTCCAGGATTAACGAGTGCAACCAATAAATAATTATTCTAATCGATAACGTCTCCAGCGGAATACCAGGAGAAGTGTCTAGCCAGAGCACAACACTTCAGAGTTAGACGAGAGGGGTAAGAGGGGAGACGGCCCTGAGGAGCACGGGCAGCTACAACTGCTACCTTCTTAGTGGTCATGTCCCCAACGCGCATACCTACGTCAGAGCCCACGTGTTCCAGTCTGACGATGAGCGGTTGGTTATCCGGGGAACGACCCGAAGACGAGATATTCTTTGGTCACCGGCGTATCTCCTTCCATCACGGTCTCTGTACACAGAGACTTTAAGGGTAAGAGTCAAGCTACCCGTAGCCAGCTCTTCATCATCAATAATAATAATAAGGAATAGCTGGAAGTTTCACCACTGACCCTTTTCAGGGCCAATATAGGTATTTACGTTCCCTACTTAACCATCGATCTCATCGGTTCTTTTAAAGGCCACCTAAGTTGAAACTACCTTACCACCAAATACATTTTTACTACCATTTCCGGAAGCGATTCGTCGACTAAAAGATTATGTTATCTAAAGACGGCCACTATCAAACCAAGCCAGTCATTTACTGGCAGTCATCATGAGCGGAGTTGTTCTTTGCAAGGCTGGGAACCTTATCGACCGACGTCCTTACATTACATATTACTCTTTATATTAGCATTCAACCAGGAATCACCGATCCTCTCCAAGGTCTGTGCTGGGTAAACCTAACAGCTATGAAGGGAAAAAAAACTTGAGCCAACGGAACAATCTTCAACGGGCAAGTATCACGAACCAATCTCCCTATCTTAGATCACCAAAATAACTGAGTCTGCAAAAAAAAGGTGTTTTAGACATCAAAGTCTTCGACGTTATACCAGGAGACGTTGGGAACGATCTCTACAACTAGCTCCAATGCTTCAGACTTTGTAGTTTCTTTCCTCATCAGTCTGGGGCTTTGACAGCAGGCCAGAGAAGATCACCCTGAGGTATTCAGGCAGTCACAATTGCTGTAAACTTCAGTCAAGAAAGAGTTTACTTAGAAAGCTCATCGGTCTTTTTTAAGGCCATCGGACGTCGACTTACCTAGCCAACAAATATATTAGAAATTTAAAAAGTTGACAGAAAACAGCCTTTAGGGATCACAAAAGCCTTAAGCATGCTATAAGTCTTAAGAGGGTAAATTGGAAGGAAAACTTCAAATGTATCTAATGAATTCAATTTTAGGCATCAAGAATTTATCGAGATTGGAACAGCAATGTCAAAATCGACAAATGAAGAATCCATTACGTGAGAAATCAGCTTTTCATTGTACCCTCCCAGTAACCTCTTAAATCATTCAGATTTTTAAATAAGTAGAAAATGTAATTGTATTTTTGTGGCGATAAAAAATGTAGAGATTAAGCTCCAGGACTTTGTTGCTCTGGTAATAAATTTGTGAGATAAGAGAAAAGAAGTTTATTTAAATGTATATTTTTTGGAAGTTTTAAATCTTAACACCTTCAAAAAATAGCCCTTTTCGTAAATTATACGGGAGAAACTGCAAATCAACGGCCCCTTATGGACAACGATTATTTTATGGCATAAGGAACGCATGGTACTTTTCAGCATAATTTTATTTTTTTTTAATTTTTAAAGCCTATTATTTGACTTTATAAACTGTATGGATTCCGAACAAATATGTTTTCAATAAGAAGATTTTTGTTCTGAAAAGGGTCAGTAATAGATGTACAATTTTTAACTGAAAACGTTTCAAATTACGTGTTAACACACGATGGTGTTCCATTTAGTAAGTCCCGGGCGATGCCGAGACGGGGGGCCGCTTGTATCTTATATTCTTCAATTTAAAAACAAGCGTTGGTTTTATTCCAGTAATTTATTGAATCGTCCAGGACAGTAATTTAGGGGAGGATTCTAAACACACACACACACACACACACACACACACACACACACACACACACATATATAAACACAAAGGAGAGTACTNTATATATATATATATGTATATATATATGTATATATATATATATATATAAATACGTGCGTGTGTGTGTGTGTGTGTGTGTGTGTGTAAGTGTATTTTTTTGACAGTGTACATTTCCTCGAGGTTAGTACACTTAAATACAAAAAAAGTGTGTGTGTATGTATATATTATAGTACTTTACGTCCTACTAGAGGCATTTAGCACTTGGGAGTGGGAAAGGAATTGGGGTGGGATTGGAAGGAGGGAGGGCCCTTACAACTGATCCGCATTTGCCCATGACGATTGCCATGTGGATCAGGAAAACCCCGGGAAATCTCCCGTAGGAAAATACCTGATCCAGAACAGCCCAGTGTATCTGCCTCATTTTTGACCTGGTGTCTAAGCTGCAGACTTAGACAACGGGGCAGAAATTGGGCACACATCCCGCTTACGATGTGGAAGAAAAACAGTCAATCAATCCACGAAGCGAACAACAAAGGCGAAACGATGAGACTTGAACAGTCACGTATACAAGTACTAACGACGCCAAATGCTGCTTAACCTCGATGATCGACGGGACTGCAACTCCCTCTAAGTCATCGTGTCGGTGAACATATATATTTAGTTAAGCATCCAATGTATTTATTTGTAGTATCTTATATACTTAGGAATTTATAGTTTTCATATATAATACAAAAATAAAATAAAATAAATAAAAAACATAAGTATTCATCAAAATAGGCATTTTTACAAGAAACAAACTCACATGCATGAGTTGTGCTAACAGAACTACACGCAGAAAAGAATGACAGGAATTTTTACCGTAAAAGCAACGGTAATCCTGTGATAATTTGTCATTATGTAAATGTTTACCGTAGCTGTTCATAAATTTTTACCGTAGTTTACAGTAATTTTTATGGTAACTGTAAAATTTATCCAAAATTCAGTATAATTTTTACTGTGCGGCAACGGTAAAATTTCCCCTAAAAGTGCATATAGCTATAGGCTACAGGGTCACGTGAGCTGTAGGGAAGGGCTGACCAGATGTCTACTGTAGTGGACTATATAACCTGTATGAGAGAACGAGATAGACGTAACATCTGTATTACCGAAATCAACGTATATATGAAAGTACGGGTATCTTTTATGAATGGCTATACGCGAAGGAGTACTGCATCATGTGTCCAACAATTCGTTAAGTACCAATTCTATTAATTCAAATATCCGCACAGGTCTACAATTTGTAGGTTAGTCCGCGCTTTAGCAGACAACTGATCAGGTGCTCGGCCTTCCCCTCCAGCCAACCTAGTGGCACATCGGAGTCCCTGTGGGTACCCAGCGCCATCTAACGGACAACATTAACAACAACCCTCCAGCCAACGTGACCCTGAAGCCTATAGCTATATACACTCTTTCAGGGGAAATTTTACTGTTGCCGTGCAGTAAAAATTATAGTGAATTTGAAATAAATTTTACCGTTACCATAAAAATTACTGTAAGCTACGGTAAAAATTCATGAACAACTACGGTAAAAATTTACATAATGACAAATTATCACAGGATTACCGTTGCTTTTCCGGTAAAAATTCCTGTGATACTTTTCTTCGTGTACATTAAAAAAATGTATGTTACCATCACACAAATTAAACATTGCGCTACGCCTTTCATTTCAACAGAAGTAAAATACGCTGTATATAACTACTATCATATACACGTATAAACTGGACGATAGACAAACAACATTAATTTTGTAGACCTTATCGATGAGCAATCCGGAAATCCATTAAAAGGCCATTGAGTTGATTTCTCTGTGAAAGTTGGATTGGTTCATACTATGACGTTTATGTTTATTTATCGAACAAGCTATTTTTTTACTTAAGATATACGTAAATTAAACATACATTTAAGAATTTGATATTACTTTTTTTTAATAGTTGAGATACGTTTTTAGGCATAACTCATATTTAAAAGTGCCTTATAGTTTGATCAGAGCAAAAAGTGTAAGCAGCTTTGAAACTTACTGTTTTTGTGTAAAAAAACTTTATTAAAAAAATGTATTTGTGGGTGTAATCAAGTATTTTTACTAACTCATAAAGTTTTCTCGGATTAAGCTGAAATTTGACAGAGAGCTTTGTCTCTTATGTCTTACACGATGGTTCAAACTGAGCAAGGTTTTTTGTTTTAGAATGGAAAATATTTAAAGATAGTACATTTGGTAAAAATAAAAAATAAAAAAATTTCTGCTATAACTTTGTTACGTGATACATTAAAGGCTTGCTGTAACGTACAGAGTTATAGATATTATTCAAAAACACATTTTTTGTATTTCACATTTTTGTACAGAATGTAACCCAATGTTCTGTCAGCCAAAAATCGCCAAAATATAGTTTTTCCTTATTTAATTTATTTATTCCATATTTTGGACAATAAAATTAAACAAGTTGTAGATCTTGTTGAAATACAACTTTTTTCCAAACAATTTGACCTAGAATGTAATCCACGCGTTCTATGATCCAAAAAGTGCATATAAAATAAATAAAAAATTGTTTTCCCCTATACAATGTATTTGATTTCCATTTAAGGTAAAAAATTAAACGTAAAAATTTAAGATCTTGTCGAGATATACGTTTTTTGTACACGAAATTTTTATGTATGATCTCAAATTGGCCCTCTAAATTGTAAAAAATGATAAAATGATAGCTTGTTTAGAATACAAACGATTGACTCTCGAGGTAAAGATAAAGATGTTAATCATTGTATTCTGAGGCTTTTCTCTCTTCCTTTCGTGGGATAAATAAATTTTTTTACCAACCCTACACAGAAAAATACTGACTATTGACATTGTGATACAGTCCATCGCCCAGAAACAAAAAAATTACGATTTAATCTTATGTTTTCTAGTAGAATAAAAATTTCCTAGGAATACGGGAAGAATAGTTTTGTCAAAATCAGAAGTTGACTTCATTTAATTATCTAATAGTTTATGAACATCCACTTAAACAATAGTAAATCTGTTCTCCGGACACTTTTAGTTCTATGGTTAAAATCTTCAACACTCTAAAACTTTCAAGAGCCTATTCTTAATATCATTTACCATGAAATTGTTTAATGTTACATTTATTTAGAAGTACACGAAAAGACAAGTCAATATCATACATGGTGAAGGAGAAAATAAACAAATGGTTACAGCTAAAAAATGGGGGAGAAGCTTATTGTTCAAATCTTTACGGGCAGCATTTCGTGTTTCTAGTGCCGCTGATCTGTCAAACTTTTGAGCTCGAGCGTTTTGAACAACTTAAACAATTGTAAATATCTGAGTTAATTTTGCATATTTCTTCCAACAAACAGCATGGTATTTGTCAAAAAAAAATATAAATTAAAAAAAAAAGAATGCTCTCGCTTACTCTGAAGCCAAGATATTATAAGAAATTCACGTTTGTTGCAATAACGGGCTAACAATTGGGTTTTTTATTGCAGAACAATTTGTATGTCATCTTTATGTATAATTGCATTACATTGCTGGAGCTTTTTATTAATTTCATTGAAAAGCAAGCTAAAAAAAATTCAAGCAAGTCGAATTGTAACAGCTGGCAGCAGCTCTGCCCCCTCTACCTATATCACTCTCTTGCGACTAGGTGGTTGACCGGTTGCAATACGCATCTAGATTCTAGCTAAACAGTAAAACACGGGCTGTGGCTGGTGTTTGAATTTAAATAAGTTGTACACTCAAGTGTAAGTGATTATTTCCAGGCAGTGACCCTAAATGGCAACGTTGAATACCATGTATAACTTCTTGTGGTTGACAGGCTAAAGAAAGCAATCACAAGCATTTATATACATATGTGTGTGTGTGTGTGTATGTGTGTGTATGCTCTAAGGCTGTGTTCAGACGCAACGTCAATAGCAATCTGCTATCTATTTGAATGCACAAGTGCGAGAGAAATGAAGGATCATTCACCCTCCCTCTCGCACCCGTGCATTCAAATGGATTGCAGATTGCTATTGAAGTTGCGTCTGAACGCACCCTTAGTCAGTTGTTTACATGCAAGAACTTTGGTCAAATACCTGATACAGAGGGCGCAGCCTCATCTGTATCGACTCGGAGCGAATAAGGACTCTAGACTCTTGAGTGCTTGCTCGTCAATGGACTCCTGAGGTATTTTCAAAACTTATTTAGTTTTATTGGCTATGCTTGCTTCAAGGTGAATAAATAAAATGTGATAAATGTTACTAATATCTATGAACTAATTTCACACCTACTCCGTTGTCATCATAAATAACGAATGAGAAAATGTAGTCAAGTTGCCAGGGTAGAGTTCTTAAAAATAAACAATTATTGTTACTTACCCATGCGTACTGCAACCGGTCGACCGCATCTAGTTGCAAGAGAGTGGTACAGACGGAAGGACAGAGCTGAAACTAGCTGTTACATTGTGACTTTCTTGAATTTTTTTCAATGAAATTGTTCGGCAGTGTGATGCAACTGTGACATAAAGATAATACAAAAATTCTCTCGCAATGAAACATAAAAAACGTCAATTTTTTATACCTCAGCTTCCGAAGCTTTTGAGAACAGAGCCTTCATTCTAGGTACATGATTTAATACACGCTTTCCCATCACTACTATTTATTATAATTTCCATATTTTATCTTACTTGTTCTACTTATAATTTGTTGTTCTTTCAATTCTGTATTTGCTTATTTCACTAGTGTACCTTTTTTTCTTTTCAATATCATAATATTTGTAATGGGGCATGTCCCTGAAACAATTACCTCAATAAATAAATAAATAATAATTATATCTCGGCTTTAGAGTAAGCTAGAGGATTTTTTTAAATGTATTATTTTATGATAAATCAATGCCGCTTGTTGAAAAAAATATGCATAATTGACTGAGATATTTGCAATTGTTTAAGTTGCAGTATAAAATTTTTTATGAAAAAACGTCAAAATTTACTAAAATCAGTTTTTGTTTGTTATTATTTTTAACATTGAATACAATGTTGTTACGGAAACAAAATGTCGACAAATCGACCGTGAAGTTTCACTTTAAGGTAGTAGTCGACCAGAAACACTTTTCTTACGATTTTCCTGAAATTTTGTATATAGCTTAAGATAGCAATTATTCATCATGAGCCAAAATTTTAAGAGGCCGGGCGGTATGGTTTCAAAGATATTAAAGTTTTAACGTTGAACTTTTAACACAGAAGGTATAGGAAAGTGCCAGATTGGGGGTCGATTTGTGAACGAAATTGCTCATATCTCTAAAACGCTTCTTACAATGTTTCCAAAAAAATAGTATGATATAATTCATATTATAAAGCAACTGTAGTTAAACTTTGAAAGGGCTCAGCGACATAGTTTTTTAATACGAGCCTGGCAAAATTGATAGCTTTAGTGCAGCTGCATGAGAAGAAAAAGGACAGCTGTATATTGCGGACCTCATAACCTATGCATATACTACAGTGCAGTATGGCACGCACTGTAGAGCGCTCGACTACTACCCTAACGAGTTAATTAACACAAAACTAATAATTTTTTTTCAATTTTACAGATAGCTTTTTGAGTGGCTCTTTAATATCTATATTTTCTGATGGTTACGTTTAAATTGTTATGATAGTTTTTTTTCTACATCGATCGAAAGTTTTTCGGTATAAAAAACTTTTTTTCCGTATTTCCGTACTTTCTTTTTATTTACAAATAAATAATAAATTTGAAACATTGTCCATTTTGTAGAAAATTTTATGACAAACAGATTGATGGTCGTAAAATACATCTAAGAGCAATGGAAGTAGAGATATAAGCAAGAAACTAAAGAAAAAATTGACATTTGTTCATAAATTGTTAAATAAATAAATTAATCCGACTTCTGATTTAGACAAAACTAGTTTTCTTGCATTCCTGGGGAAATTCTATAGGGGAATGACCGAATGACCAATTTTTTTTCTACTGGACAACATAAGATTCAAAAATTTCTCGGGTAATAGACTATAATAATAGTAATAAACTCTCTCATATTAGTTGTGCCTTGTGTAAAAAATTGCAGTTTTGGCGTTAATTTAGTCACTTGTTTCACCTCGATCTATCTAAATTCGAAAGTACTTATCTTTTTAGCTTATTTATACTTATCCTACTGAAGTAAACAATTTTATTCACATCTGTCAAACAAGATTGGAAAAATAATTTTTCTAAGAAGTTATAACAAACTAAGGATTCCTCTATTCTGTCAGTGAAATATTTCACAGAGTGAATGGCGTATTAAAAAAGTTGAATTGACAAAAATATGTTATTTTAATTGTGAACTTGTTACTACATATTTATGTTTATAGTCTCTTGTTGATTTTACATTAAAATTTTCAGCACATTATGAAAATGATTCTTTGCCAGATTTTTTTCCTTTCGCATTTATGTTTTACCGTGTTTTTTTTATCTAATTTTTTTCATTAGTTCTTTTAGTCAAGATTTCATTTTAGTTAAATTAATTATCAGCAAAACTACGAAGATAAAATGAGTACAACAGCTATCAAGGATATTTAGTATTTACAGAACCCCTAAACTAAGTTAAAACAAAGGTAAAGAATTTTGAAAAAGTGTCTAAAAAATCATTATGCTCCATATTTTAAAGTATATTTTTTAATACTTATGTATAGAATTGTAAAAATCAAGAGTATAACATAAAGTATATCAAGAATACGTATGCATTAAAATTATTCCCTAGAGGTCTTTGAATAATATTAATTAGTTATTTCTCACTATCACAATGAATAATTGAAAACTAAATCATATACCAAGCAACCCTTTCCAACGAATCTATGTTATGAATGTATTTCAACATTAAATATACAATAAGTATAAAAGTACTGGAAAATTGGTTTGAACTTTACGAATTATTTATAATTTTATCATTGATATATTAGTATTATACGACAGAACCTTTTCATGAACGTACTTTCATTAATAATTCGAACAATCACTGAGACCTTACGGCCCACATACAACCCGATTTATGGAATAAATAATAAAACTTGCCTTAAAACGTACATAAGATATGCTATTATTTGCTAGTACAGTACTATGACTGGTGATTAATTGTGTATTCGACAACTAATAATTCTATTTTAGTATTAGTTATTTCAATGCTAGAATCATTTTTTTGGTTCATAATACTTGAATGCTTGAAAGCAGTTGCATCGTGGCTAACGTATGGTCAACATTTTGGCTTGTCATTTAAATCTATATTCTCGTAATACGTACACACGTACACACACACACACACACACACACACACACACACACACACACACACACACATATATATATATATGTGTGTGTGTGTGTGTTCATGCAAGTGTGGCTGTGTTTGTTGTATGCGTGTATGTACATATGTTTACGTTAGTACGTACTACATACGTACATACACACACACACAGCACACACAGTCATACTTACACAAACATATTTAGTGAAATTTCAGAAAAACTTAAAATTTTAAGATGATTGTCTGAATACAACGTTGTACTGAAATATAAAAGTTCAGTATTTTTCCTTACAACATTTTATTTCAACATGGAACTTTTTGATAGTGATTATTGGAAGATAACAATATTTTTACAAAAATTTGTGGGTATTTGGGTTTTCCAGAAACACTGGATAAAATATTTTTCATGGGCTTACGTGTATGTATTCACATTATCGTTTATGGTTGTAATAGTAAGTTCTAAAATAAAAATTAAATTTGATAAACAAAATATTGTTTGCATATTTATTACAAAAAAAATTCATTGACATGCAGGGAATTAGGTGGTACAATGAATTAGGTGTTAACATAGATATTGTTGTGGAAAATTTCATCAGTGAGTTGTATCTGAGTATCGTTTTCTTTAAAATTACGACAAGCATCATGACTAAAAAAAAGGTTACCCTTTTTGTTTTTTAAAAATCAGAAAATTCTATTTACTGTAGTTAATAGAATATCACGAAGTTTTAGGACTTTTAAATACTGAGATACATTACTGGTTACAAATAATACAAATTTTACTGACTAATTATGACGCTAAGCGTTGAAACTATGTAAATCACAAAAAAATGTACGTGCCGTAGTTGTCTGACGTGTTAAATGTAAAAGTAAAGAGTGAGCCCGATATTTTCAATGATGAAACAAAAACAACACCAAAGTCAGTAATATAACCTTGATTTTTTTGCCTGAAAACAGATTGAACTAATCTAAAGTGATGCGAGTATGATGTATGTAACGGTAAGTAACGTGTTCTTTGATTTAGTAAAGTTTAATTTATTTTTAGTTGTAAAGCTATTAAGCATTGACTTATTAGGACTCACGTTATATTTACACTTTAAAAGGTCAAGTAATGAAAAATTGAATTTTGCACAATCAACAACGTATCGGGTCTTTAAAAGTCCTAAAAATTTGCACTTTTTTTTTACCATGAGCTCTGCCCGTCTTGCATACAGTAAATACTGAACTTTCTGATCATGTGAATGTTGCATATTTTTCAAGAAATAATATTATTTGACGTTATATTTTTATCTGCAGTTAAAAACTTTGCTGTTGAAAATCGCTCAGGATTGGAAACAGTTTAACGACAAAGATGAGTTGAAAATAATGCACAAGTATACCGAATATGGTCGTCAGAGTATAACACTTTACTCAGGTGCACAGTTAAAAACGACCATTTTTTACATATATAACAGTTTTGGAAAAAAAATTATGGAATTGAAAAAAAATACTGTTTTTCTTAATGGAATTAAAATATGCGAACCAACACATTTGATGAAGAAGGAAGGACGATGACCGTAATTTTTGCTTGTTTTAGGTTACATGATAACAACTGTAATCGTTTTCCTTAGTTTCCCAATGGCAAGCCCAGTATTGGATCTAATAATGCCGCTCAAAAATGGTACCCGACCAAAAAACTTGCCCTACTATGCAGAGTATGGTATCGACTTAGAAGAATATTATTATCCTTTAATGGCTCAATCATTAGTTGGAGGTGTAGGAACCATCGTGGTTCTTGTATCGTTCGATCTGGAATTTATTTTGATAGTCCAACATGTCATTGGATTGTTTTCTCTTGTCAAGTATGTAATTAAATGAATCATAGTCATTCATAATACTTTAAAATGCAAACATCTCTATCGTATAACATTTGATCACACAGTTTTCGTTTGAAAAAAGTTGAAAAAATGTCTGAAGAAATTGAAAACGGTAAAGTTATTTTTGTTAAAGGTGATTACTTAGCGTATCTATACACGATCAGCGCAATTGACTTACATAAAAAAGTGGTGGAGTAAGTTTGAGAAAACCTTAAGTCATCAATAAAGTTTATTCTGCTATATTTTATTCATTGCAGGTATATTGAAATTATTGAAGATTCATACAACCTAGCTTGGCTTATCATAATGTCTTTAAATATGGTCGAGTTTGGGGGAGGTTTGGCTACGGTACCACAATAGAAAAATTTTTGTAGACCAATAGCCAACCGAAAAAAGGCACCTATAATTTGAGTTAATGAATCTATCCTCACTTGGCAGCTGTTACATCTTATCTGAAACAAATACCGAAAACGATTTAGTTTATATAATTCGTTTGTCACTGATATATAGAAAGCTGTTCAAAAGTCAAATTCAAATTCAAATCCTGGCTCAGCTTAAGTAAAAGTTGACGTAAGGCTCTATTGGTTTGAAAAAAAAAAATAAATAAATAAAAAATAAATAAAAGAATGTGTGGGACTTGGAGTCCCCCGGTAAGAACGAAGTTCTTGTATGTATGTAGAAATCACTTGTATACTACTAAAATACAAGGTTCGTAAACACATGTGAGTAAAATATGTATTTTTTTCATGGGTTACGGTGGTATATGTCTTTCCTGTACATTTGTCATGTATCAAAGGCTCGGGAACCCATCAGCCAGAACGCATTAATTTTTTTTTTTTTTCAACTGAATTACACTTTTGATGGTTTATTAAAAGTGAGGAAATATTATAAAATATATTATTTGGTTCATGAGAACGAGAAACAAATAACAAAATATGTAAGAAGTAGTTTGTTGAAAATATGGTGCGCTTAATTATAAAAATACAAAATGTATTGATGCAAACGTTATAAAAACAAATGAAACAAGTCGCGTCTTGTGTATGTCAGTAAAACTTTAAATCGATTAAGTACATCGTATACCAAAATCAGTCCCCTGGTACTTCTTCCTCTACTAGTGGGGCGGCCAGGTAGGTATCCGTAGCCTCTTATATGTCCACGACTGCACCAAAGTTTTTTCTACGTATTTTTACCTCCTGAACACGATGCTGTTGGGTGCGAGCCCGAAAAAGTCCGGAGTCGATTGTTATTAACAATTTACATAAACAAATAAAAAATAAAAATACGTTTCCGACCTAAAAAAAATTTCTTTAGGTTGATTGGTCCATTTTAAACAAAAAATACCTCTTGCTATTTTTTCGTAAAATGCTTAGATTGTTCAGAAAAAAATTAAAAAGATAGAAAAATCACTGAATTTGATGAATTCTCGGTACGCGTTATTCTTTCGACGACAATTTCGGGATATAATTTATGTTTCATTAGTTTTCATGTAATCATCAACGTGTTTTGATCTACTAAACAGAGCCAGGAAAATTGTTGTTAACAATTTACATAAAAAAATTAAAAAATTTCTCGTTTTCGACCCAAGAAGAATTCCTAAGGTTAATTGCTCCATTTTAAACAAAAAATACCTCTTGCAATTTTTTTTTGTAAAATTCTTGGATTTTGCAGAAAAAAAAAGGAAAGTTGGACAGAAACTAAGTTTTCAGCTCATGCTAGTAGTTCTTTACGTATGATTTTGCTTGTATTCTGTAATTATTTGTCTGTTAACCTTTTTTAAATTATTTTCACCACCTATAAGAAATTTTTCTAACTATTGGTCAAAGTAAAGCCGGATCAAATCTTTATCAATACAGTTTATAACATTCTCAATGAACTTTTACACTTTGAATTTATAAATTTCTATTGATTTTTTGGCTCATCGACGGTGTTCCATGGATATGTACTGAATATAAATATTTGTGTCCTGTACATTATATAAGTTTACATATTTTAAACGTAAAAATCTATGGTCAAGTTAATCAATACACAATCTACATTAAAATACCGTTCTTTTATAAAAAAAATAAGGTAAGTACTTTTATATAACCATAATAACTTTCACACATAAAATACGTTAATCATTAAAACGATTCCAAAATCATACGTGAAAAACTACACGGATAGACAAATCTCGGGTTTTACGCTTGGAGGTCTTCGTGCGTATCGACCACGACAACTTTTCTTGCGTATGCAGCACGACGATTGTGCACCGAACTCAAGTGGTCCGTGCGATAATCGCAATTAATGTAAATTGTTAATAACAATCGACTCCGGACTTTTTCGGGCTCGCACCCAACAGCATCGTGTTCAGGAGGTAAAAATACGTTGAAAAAACTTTGGTGCAGTAGTGGATATATTATAAAGAGGCTACGGATACCTACCTGGCCGCCCCAAAGATATACGCACGCCGCACATAAGCTATTGAAACGTTCATGCGTAGATCAACAATACCGCAGTTGTTAAGCAGCTAACGTTTGTAAATCTTTTGTCATCCTAAAGTACATGCTTCAAGGTAAAATTTAAGACCAGGTGGGTTGAAAATAATGCAATAGCAGCTGAGTAATACGTACTCGAAAACCGTAAAAAACGCGTTTTTCCAAACTTGAGGAATTTTTTACTCGAAATCTGTGGGGTTTAGGTTTATACATCCCAATTGATTTTTTGTTCAAAATGGGCCAAAGAATAAGGAGCAATTTTTTTTTCTCGAAAAAATTAAGTTTTCAAATTTGTTAATATAATTTGTTAATAACAATCGACTCCGGACTTTTTCGGGCTCGCACCCAACAGCATCGTCTTCAGGAGGTAAAAATACGTAGAAAAAACTTGGTGCAGTCGTGGACATATGAGAGGCTACGGATACCTACCTGGCCGCCCCACTATACCAGCGAGTGCGTAAAAGTATATACGCATTCCGTTATAATGTTGACGCAGCAAAGGGAGGATGCCAACACGCATACACACATTCAGTCTCTTTAAATACCTTTTTGTGGGTCACTCATGAATATTCAAGGCTTGCTCTCTCTATTTGTTTTTTAAATTGTAATATTCAAATTTTTCACCAATTTCCTATTAGTTATGTGATTATGGCTCCTGGGCTTGAATGGGTATCAGAATCGTGTGTATACATGTCGAACAAAAAAGTGCTCCCATTTGTTTGAAGAAGATCGACTTGCAAAAATTCTTATTGCATTTGATTCGTAATCAAATTCTCTATGATTTGGTTTTTTTTGCCAGCGAAAATGGGTGTGCACGCTTTTTTCTTACGCCTTCTGGCGGATAAATCCCTGTGCTGGCTGGCTATCTCTCTGTGTCGCCACTGCTACTCTGGGGCATAGATAAATTGGTTCCCAAATTTATAAAAAAAAGTCAAATTGGTTTCTGCGGTTTATTGGTTCCCATACACCTAACATATATATTGCAGTAGAATATCGAGTAGTACAGCACTTTGTTAAAGCTTGAATTCGCTTTGTTAAAAACTGGAACACAACGTAAAGAAGAAATGTACACCCATACTATTTAGAAAAACAACAAGTCATTAAACTTGAGAGCGGCCGATCACACTTGACTCTTGGTTGACAAAGTATCAACAAGTGTTTATACGGATAATTTCATCGTAAGTCAGATGTCTATGTATTCAGTCATAACATTTTGTACGTATGAGTCGTGTTTTTGTCATTATATTTTTTTGTATTTGTTCCAGTGTTTGAAAATGGAGGGTTTGTCGAGTGAAAGGGGTACAACTCTGCTGTACGTTGATTACTATAATTTTGGATTTAAAAAAAATCTAAAAAATAATCTTCAACGCTGGACGTGCACGGTTCGATCGTGCAAAAGTTATATAAATATTAATTCATCGAACAATATCGTGGAAAAATCAAGCCACCAACATGAGCACAAACCAGTTAACGAGGCTGTCAAAGATCGACCTTTTTTAAACCCTGACATGGTGGACGAATATTTTACTGAAGATTTGATGACTATAAGGCCCAATTATGCTAGGGTGACTGAATTTTGCTGAATTTTGAAACTATATATTAGAAAATTACGTAGCAAGTGATTCCTTATTTCCTCCAACGATTTGGGCTCAATTTTTATGTTCGATCTGCTGTACTATAAATAACTGTGAATCCTTTCATGCATATCTAAATGAAATGTTTCATACATCCAGTACAAACATTTTTGAATTTGTAGAAGAGCTGAAATCTGTACAATGTGAAGTGTATATCAAGATGCAAAGTAATAAAAGTAAATCATAAGAGACTATAAACAAGGAAAACTTTTTAAGAAGCAATATATTGTTGTATCATACAGGTTCTGCAACTAGCTTTGAATTTAATAAGGTAGTCTCAAAAAAATTTTTACCAATTTTTTAAACTTCTACTTTTTCAAACAGAGGTCTGTATTTTTTAAACACGTCAGCATTTAAATGGCTGCCAGTCCAAAGCCTGGAAAAAGTGTGACGGACAAAATATAGTATCTACATAATTATTGAATAGCCGGGAACCAATTTGACCATTCGCCTTAATGACTCGGGAACTAATTTTACCCTGCCTATCAGTGAAATTCTTGGCTGGGAACCAATTTGACATCTCCGCTACTCTGTGCTCCCTTCCCTAAAAGTGCACGCTTTTATTTTACACTTTCTAGCTAATGGGTCCCTGCGCTGGCTGGCTCTCTTTTTCTTTCTCTCTCTCTCTCTCTCTTTCTCTCTCTCTTTCTGTGTCGCCACTGCTACTCATCTGTGCTCCCCCTCCCTAGAAGTTCACGTTTTTTTCTTACACTTTCTGGCTGATGGATCCCTGTTTCCAACTGTCCTTATATACAGGAAATATACGAAAAGTATACATCACATTGTAACCTATGACAAAGAACTTCGTACTAAAAAAATTAGTTAAGTTAAGTACCGTCTAACTAACTATTATAGTTGGCTACTTAGCTAATACCTCATAACAAATGTCTTATTTGATCAAACGATGAGATACGTGTCTCATATTTTTGTCGACAAATACTGGAAAAATTATTTAGTAATACTCCCTTGCTAAAAGTTAAAAAAGATACACTTTTCCACATGACCCAGATCCTTTATGGGGGATCCCTTCAGAAAATACTTAGTAGTTTATACGTACTAACTTATACGAGGTCTATCTAGAAAGTATCAGGCCTACCTCTACAACTCCGTGCTGGCGTTATTCTTCATTATCTCGTGCATGGCACCTTTCAAAGTAATCCCCATTTGATTGAACAACACGGTTGCAGCGATGTTTCCACTTCTCGAAACAGTCTTGGCCTTCAACCCACTTGGCCTTGACTTCTCTCGTCGCATTATTCTCAACCGTCGTTTTGTCATCAAATCGCTGTCCTTTAAGTGGTTTTTTCAGTTTTGGAAACAGCCAAAAGTCACAGAGGACTGTACGGAGTTTGTCGTAGTAATGCGATACTGTGTTTAGTCAAAAACTGTTGCACCAGATTCGATGAACGCGCTGGCACTGTATCGTGATGAAGGAGCCAGTTGCCACTTGACCAAAAGTTCGGGCGTTTTTTTCTCACTGCTTCTTGCAAACGTTTTAAAACTTCAACGTAAAATTCTTCATCAATTGTCTGATCTGTTGGTGCAAAACACCTTCCCAATCAAAAAAAAGAGTCTACGTTGACTTAACATTGCTTCAACTATTAACAGAAATACGGCCTTCTTTGAAACGATTAAACCACTTTTTTACTCGTGTTTTGCTCATGCACTCATTTCCAAAAGCCTTCTGCATCATGTGAATGGTTTCAAAACTCGTTTTTCCAAGCTGAAAGCAAAGCTTAATACAAATTCGTTGATTTTGCTTTTCAGTCATTTTTAACAATCACGAAATCCGCCAAACTCAAAAATAACTTTGTAAACAAAAAAGCGCTGCGCATGAGCTATGCGTTCGAAAGGTATTAACAAGCAACCGCTAAGTTCGTAAGGCTTTACCACCAGATGCATTTTGATTTGAATAATAAAAAATTTTTAACAACTTTATATAATATATTAGCTTTTGATTATACGATCAAACTTTAGATAATCTTTTCAATAATTCTAATGAATGATAGTCCATTATGAGATTATTATTAAATACCACTCAGTAAAGTTAAAATTACGTCCTGATTAAAAAAAATTTTTTTAGGGTTAAGATATTTTAATGATTCTCTCAGCATCGCATACTCCCTCCAGGTATCTACATGCTCTAAGGTTACGGTATAGGCAGGGGGAGAAAGGGATAGTTCTCTATTTTTGTCATCGGCCAGTTTCTTCAGCGATTTGTGTTGTCGATCCTTTTCAATGTAAGTTTCGCTATCTCTCTCTCTCTCTCTCTCTCTCTATCTCTCTCTCTCTCTCTCTGTCAACTTGATAGATAGCAGGAATTCTTTACGAGTGCTAATTGGTTGTTGCAGACAGGACTAAGGAAGGTAAGGGTGTAGAAGAGTAGATGCGTAGTGTGTGAGGGTCGTGATTATATAAATATATATATATATATTTTTATACTATAGTGCTTTACGTCCGGCCCCCATAAAGGGCACTACTGAGAGCACTTAGCACTTGGGAGAAGGAAGGAAAGAGGTATGGGAGGCCTCCCATTACTGAGAGGGGGGTTGGGTGAAATTAGAAAATTGTGCTGCGAGGAGGTCGCCTAAACCCTCCTCGAGGAGCATTGCGTGGTGAAAAAGCACATGTGAAAATACACAGAGGTACTTGCCCGAAAAAGTCGCATAGGCCGGGAATCGAACCACGGTCACCCACGTGCCAATCCATAACCTAGCTGACTGAGCCACCACGCGCTCTTATAAATATATGTATTATAAAATAAGGTATACTATTACAATAGAGATCTTTTACGTGATGTTATATATTCATGTAGGTTAGTATTTATGGATTCACCTTTAAGAGGGATAGGAGGCAATGAGGATTCATAGGTACAAAGTTGAGTTCGTATTACCCCCAACATGTATTACGACATACCTGAGTGGGAGTGTGCAGGAATGTAGTCAGATTCACAATGTCCCTGACTCGTGATACGCAATGTCCTGAGGTCTTATGATATTACTATGTATAGATTCATTGACTCTCTTGTCCTCCCGTTGGGTGCGGTAAATCGCCAATGTTGCAGGATTGCTCCAGTTCGTACTGCCCTAGAAATCCGTCGGTTCAATACCTTCCTTATCTAGAGGATAGCTTCAGTTTGTACTGCACCGGAGATCCGCTCTTTACCCGAGGAACACAAGAGAGAAGTCACTGGTCGATGGGGAAAACTAGGAGACTATAATAGCCTCTTTGTCACCCGTTTAGCCAGAGTAAGTAGTATGTAAAGTAAATGATGTGATATAAAAAGTAGTAATCAAATACATAGGTATAATTTTGCTATTCATTGCGATAAATAAGTTTACAACAGTGTTTTGAAGAGCAGAGCTCTCTAGTCCAAGCGCTGAACTCGTTGCTGATGGCAAAAGGCACTTTTACATTTCTTAACGGTGCGAATATTTAAATGCAAAATAGCTTCGATTTGGTGGTATATTTGAATATTTTAAATCAATATTTACAAGTGTTGAGGGTCAGCGGGCGCGTTAGAGTAGTATAGCTATATATTTCGTTTCATTAACTTCATGGCAATAGTCTGTTTATTGATCTTGCTTTAGATTATATTCTTAGCCTTCGTAATTGACTTTTGGCGGCTTTTTCATGTTCGCACCCACGTTCCAGTCTTTTCTTCCAGTTTCAGCACCGGTTTTACAGCCGTGCTCTATCGATGGTGGTGTTCGCTGCCTTAGTTGGGCTATCTCTCTGCCACACAGTTGTGGGCTGCAGCCGCACCGTAAACGCCAGGATCTTCTGCATCTCAAGACGTTGACTACACACATACACTTAAATCTATATATTAGTCTCCATCATTGCTCCTCACAATTAGTGTTACCTTATTTGTTATTTTATTTATGTTTAAGAAGCAGATTTTTTATGCTGCGCTTTCTCTCCATTGCTTATTTTTATTGTGTGAACCATTTGCGCCACCTTTAGTAAATAAGTTTATTTACTTGATTTCTCCTTCATGGGGCGCAATCAAGACATATTGCCATTTGACGATCGTACAATGTGTTTATTAGAAAGTTATTGAATTTTTTGCACTTCCGATAGTTTAAATATTTAAATATTGGCTGTAAAAATACGTCAAGACCGATACACAGCTGATTATTTATTGGAAACTATTAAAAAAAAAATACAATAAATTTAGATTTTATTTGCACCTGCACCTCAGTTAACGGCTTAAATATGGTAAAATTAGCACATTTGTTTAAGGCTCATCAGTATCACAAAGAAAAACATTCTGATCCCGATGAAAGTCCGATGATACCAGCAATGCTGATTCTGATAAAGACAATATGAACGTGAGTGTTGGTTTGCTATTATCCGTAAGATGCACAGCGCATACGTCATAAAACCGAAGGATCTTGACATTTTTCCAAAGTACTCTGCAAGGATTCTACACTATAGAGTACGTATTTGTAAAACGTTATTTCAACATGCGATTTTTCGACCGTAACGAAGTTTCCTCTATGACAAAGCAATATTATTGAGAGTTTTAAAGTCACGTAGAAGAGTACTTTTCATATGTACCTAGTCAAACGAATACTACTATTTATTTTGCAACTATAACATTCTTTCGACGCTGTAGAGTAAATTTCAGACATATAATTAACAGCTGGTTTTTTATAATAATCGGTGATACTTGACTTGAAATTATTTATTGTCATTCATACAATTCTGGAGTTGGTCCTAAAGTATATAAAATATTACTCAGATTCTACATTAATTAAGCTTTAAGTCGTGTAAAAATATTAGCAGTAAATATGTGTATATATATTTTAAAGCAATTTTTAATAAAACGCTGTGTAAAGTGTAAAATACTTTAAATGTTTATAACTTTACACAGTTGCTCCAAAAGTTAACAAAAGTGGTGCCAACTAGTTGATAAATACTTCCTGAATATGAATAATTCTTATTTTCCTGTCTACACTTATTCCATATTTGTATAACTTGTTATCAATTAGTAATTTTGTTTTTAATTCATTCGTAAAATAATATGTTTTTAAAAGTCCATTGTTAAAAGTTAAGAAATGTTTGAGCGATGTGCGTTATTATTGTTTATGCACTATTGTATATTACATACACTGTACATCATTATAGTATATTTTAATATACGTTCAATAAAGTATTAAAAAATTTGTTTATTGTACAACAGATAGAAAAATACTAAAAAATAGAGAATAAAACTGTTTTATCATCTGTGTGGCCAAACATTACGTGAAATCGAATAGGGAATCTTTCGCTCTAAGAATTAAAAGACCATGTCTTCCTAAGCTACTGTATGGGTGAGAAAAAAACTGCTTGCGTCACATGTGACGCACCGCAAAAGTGAGCACTTCGAAAATAATCGAAATATATATGAATCAACAGAGAGAGCAAGAGTTTATAATTGAAATAGTGAGGAGTTTTAAGTTATTGTTAATTGGCACAATAAAGATAACGAATCTCAACACAAAATAAAATAAAATAATGTTTTTATAATCATGTTTATTGATGTGTATTTCACAAAATGTACAGTACTTACACTGTTGCAATAATGGTCCAGTATTGCGATAAATACATTGGTATAACGCTCATTGATAATGAAATTGCTTAATAAAATTTCACAAATGCGTGCACACATGTAAGAATTTATGTTTGGTTAATCTATCTTGTAGTTGGCGGTTTTGTAATTTAAAAATAATTTTCAAGTTATTTTGGGGCAAAAAAACGGAAAATACGTCCTACATATTTGTGAAAATTTAACAAAAATATAATAATTTTTCTTAAAATTTTGCACCTTAATATTATAAAGAAATATTGAAAACACTGAAATTTGAAGTTACATCGTGTTATAACTCAAAACCTCTCTGTTAGTGTGCCACGATATATTTTTTTTTTTTTTCGTTCAGGATGCCTGTAAAAATCGTTAGTTTTGGAGTATTTTGCTTTCTTTTGAAGATATGGCGTGTTTTCCAATAATTAAAGGTTATGTGCACGCATGACCAAGGGAAATCATTTCTGCATTATCGTTACTTTCTACTAAACGTAATATAATTTTTCCTATGGATTTCCTCTTTATTTCATACTTTGAAAACATATAAAATTGAAGTTATGTTTTTAGATAATTCAAAGCCTCTCTTTTTATGCACCACGATATTTTTATTTCCCTGAGAAAACCTGTAAAATTCGTGGTTCTTTCGATATCTTGCTTCCTTTAAAAAATATAGCGTATTTTTGATATTCAAAGGTTATGTCATATTATAAGAACTCGCTTAATTAATACTGGCTATCTGCATCGACCAGCCGCATCTGCAAGAATTATTTGTCAACGTACTTTATTAAAATAATAATATTAACTAGGGTATACAGTATTAATTATATTAACTACTATATTTTACACACATGCGCCTAGGAAACATGTACACACTTTGACGGTGTTTTTGACAGATAATATTCAAATATCATACGTATATTGAAATAGCATAAAAAATGCCCCCAAAAATAACAGCTCGTTTGACTGTACCATTATTTTATACATGTTTAATTTATAAAAATCGATACTTAATATGTAACCTTACGAAAACACCACGTTAAATAGCATTTATATGATTTGTAGGAATCTCCCAATTTTTTGGTACAAAAGGTTAGTTTTAGATAAATCTATTGAATTTTCAAATAGAGCCACAAGTTGGTTTTTAAATAAATTTAGAAAGAGCGGATAAAGTGTGTGTAAATGTATGTATGTGAGTGCATCCCACGAGAAAAACAATTGCTAGCTTTACTGCACATATTATCGTTCCTCTCACTTCTCTGAACTTTTTCCCCATTAACTATGTGATGAACGTCATTAAATCAAAAAATTACTTCAATCTCACGAATGAAAAAATTTGAAAAGAATAAAACACAATAAAAATCAATTATTGTATTTGTAAAGTCGAAAAAAAATTTTTTTAATGTTTGAAAACCTTAAAAAAATTTGAAAAATTGTACAAACAATTATTTATTTATTATAAAAGTAAAAAATTAGTTACATAAGAATAAATATTTATTAATACATTGAAAAGCTGTTTTGCTAAAATACACTAATTTCCAAGTTTTCTGAAAAAAACACGAAAAAAAACCAGATGTGGGTCTCGGGACCTCCGACAGAAGTGAAACATTAAAGATCATGTTATTAAACTCGGTGGAATTTGTTTGTTTATGATGAAAATAGTTGTTTTCGTCGGATAAGTGCTGTCGTCTCTGAGGCTATTTTGCGGCCCAAGAGACCTGCGAAGACCTTCTGAATTCACGAATATGTCCTTTTATCAGTGAATATTATAGATTAGAAAAAAGCAAATACTAAATTATTTTTATATTTTTTTTATTCATTAACATTTTAACAACGAGAACCAAAAAGAACAACAATAAAAGGTAAAGAGTATCTAGACTACCTACTTACACATAGGTACATACATGTTTAACAATACTTTCGTGTGTAATACTTTCTGTGTCTCTTTGTCTCTTTTCGGATACCTGTGCGTAGTTGCGCACGTACGCGAATTTTGTTGGGTTGACTCTTTGCTAAAGACGGGTTAAAACAGAGTTTGAATGAACACAATAGGAAGATCACAGGAAAACTTTTCATTGTGGTCAAATATTTATATTTTAAAATAATCCTGTTCACAAAGAAGACACTTCTAAGAAATAATAAGACATAATCCTATTCTAATGTTAGTTTATCATTTTCTACAAACGCAAAATCTTAAGAAAAGTAATACAAAATGCTTACCTGCATGAGTACTATAAAAAGAGAGCAAGCGTGACAGCAGTCGATCAATGGCACTATCTCTCACTTATTCTAATGGGTACTGCCAAAATTCCTTTTTAATTTTTTTTTTCTCAACATTTTGCCAGGTGCTAGAAGGAGTTCAAGCGGGAAGATAGTTAGTCTTTACGTAGAAAGCGTGGTCAATTGGTCAGCGACACGTTGTTCTTTTTTTGGTGGGACAAGAAAAAGGGCAGCACGCAACAAGACCAGAGACACGACCTGGCGGTGGTGCTGTTGGTTTTTAGAAGTGCCGTACACCAAGCTACGTGATCATATCAACGTCGAAGTCGCCGCACAGTGGATCTTTTTCGAATTTTTTTTCTTCAAAATCTAATATCTCATGAACAAAATAAGATATTGACACGATTCAAAATGGAAATTGAAGCTTTTGGGTATAGGAATAAAGGAAAAATATTAAGAAGTTATGAGAATTACATGTTACAGTGTACCGTCTATTTAAAGTTGGTGCTCTGATGGAAAAGTCCTAATATTATGATACTAATTAGCTTGTAAGAATAGCAGACGATACATACAAACATACAAAGCATATATTTTTTTGTATTTTTTGCTGCCCTATCTTAATTTCACCCTTACAGCGTTATATAAATCAAACATAACCTCAAAATTTTAATTTTACTTCAAAAAATCGATTTCTTAGTATTAAAACTTGTGTTTATTGTGTTCATACTAATAGTATAATAAAAAAAAGTACT
>NW_019379804.1:274302-303195 GCF_000648655.2 Copidosoma floridanum | reverse complement strand
TTTCTTAACAAGTGATTATCTTTCAGCACCATATGTGATGACACGAATAATATCAGCAATACGGATGAAAGTAATATAGATACAAGTGATGCAGAAGATTCAAGCGAGATGTCTGATTGATTGTACTATTTTCTAAAAGTAGAGCATAATATCTTCTTCTCAATTTTTATTGTTATTGAAAAAATTGTGTTTCATTAATTTTCTACTCACTGATAGGTATACAAAATAAAGAAAAATGTTTTGGTTCTCTTAAATATGCACTCTCGTTGTTGTCACAATTTTAAATAACCCAAACAACTCGATTTATATTAACTAAAAAATAGGGATCACAAGTGTCAATACCGAAAAAAAAATTTTCTTGATAAACATAAAATTTTTAAGGTTATATTAGAAATTGATATTATTAACGCAACTGGTGTGATGTTAGTCACAAAGTTTAAGTAACATTCTATTTATTCTATTTATATACAGCATTTTTTTCCTCTGAGAGGATAGTAATAATATGCAGCAACACTGTACAATAGATTGTTTCAACTTAAGTTGTATTCTTATGATTAAATCGGGTTTTTTTTATTGTCACGCTCAAAATTGTTTGTAAAAATTTGTATTGCGAAGGATTTCACAGAATCCGCACAAAACAGCACATTTTATTCCTTAGTGATGGTTTTAAAACTACAAAACAAATTATTTTCAATTAAACTTATCTTTTTAAGATTACATTTGGGTATTACGTTTCTTGAACATCCTCATTTAAAGTTTGTAACAATCATTGTACAGTATTCTATGCATTGTATTTGGAAATAGGAATTTTGTTGCATCGAAGTGACACTATAGGTAAGAATCAAAACTAAAAGTCGATTGTCTCTTTTTTTTTTATTTTTTTTTTTTTAGGTTATGTCGATGTCTTATTTTTCTAAGACAGCGTGATTTGAAGTCACTTTTAATGTATGCACTAGATTACTACAGTAAGAGTCTTGAACAGTACTTTTTTCTATGATACTAATGATGAACACAAGTTTTAATACTAAAAAATCGATATTTCGAAGTAAAATTATAATTTTGAGGTTCTGTCGATGTCCCATTTTTCCAAGACAGCGTAATTTAAAGTCATTTCTAATGTATGCACTAGATTACTATATTAAAAGTCTTGAACAGTACTTTTTTTTATTATACTATTAGTATGAACACAATAAACACAAGTTTCAATTACTAAGAAATTGATTTTTTGAAGTAAAATTAAAATTTTCAGGTTATGTTTGATTTGTATAATGCTGTAAGGGTGAAATTAAGATAGGGCAGCAAAAAAAAAAAAAAATTTGCTTCGTATGTTTGTATGTATCGTCTGCTATTCTTACAAGCTAATTAGTATCATAATATTAGGACTTTTCCATCAGAGCACCAACTTTAAATAGACGGTACACTGTAACATGTAATTCTCATAACTTCTTAATATTTTCCCTTTATTTCTATGCCCAAAAGCTTCAATTTCCATTTTGAATCGTGTCAATATCTTATTTTGTTCATGAGATATTAGATTTTGAAAAAAAAAATTCGAAAACGGTCCACTGTGCGCCGTCAGGGTCAACGGTTGAATGGTTGTAAGGTTTCTTTTACGGCGAAAGGTTGTGCTGCGTTTTGTGCAACTAGGTTGTAAGGCACGAATCGACGTAAGTTTGTACCCAGTTTTTTTGTGTATTGTTTATGTATCTCGAGAGTAGCTGTCTTTAACACAGTCTCTCAGCGTCGAGTGATAGCGGCACATGACCGCACAGATTTGAATCGTAGAAACACCACCGAGTGGCTCGTTAAGCGTAGCTAGCGGACGAGGTCCCTTGTCACCATGAGCGGCGAAACCATAACACGCTTCCGAGAAGCATAGTCAAGACAAAGTTGACGACACCACCGAGTGGCGTCGAAGTTTAGCCTTGGACATCATCTTCGACATATGATGTACGCAGTCGCATGCTAGTCAAGGTAAGGTGCGAAGCACGAAGCACCATGTGCTATACCCTTTTCGCGTATATACCCTTAATTCGCGGTGCCACATATATATATATGATGGTACAGGCTTGATGAGTAGCTCAATAAGGTGGTGATTCCATGCGTGCTACATGATACGCTACAATATTATTTTGTTTTTCTTGGGATGATTGATGTCAAGACAAATGTAAGTGAGTGTCAACTCGTGACATTGTTACAGACAAATAAATAATATGATATAACAACGTTTTATTCATTGCCTTGCATTTTACAGGGAGAGTCAGTTAGATAAATTCGCTATTATGCATGCTAATTCCAATAATTATTTAGGCCTCTAGCAGACGTCTGAAACCACGGTGAACATGGTGCCTCTCGAGAGATCTTAACCTTTCTACGGCCTTGATGAAGAGATCAACCCACCACCAATCACATATCCAGCCGACCACGTCCAACAGTATAATCATCCAGTGACGACGAAGCGTATGAAGGATTTTCGATCCACAGTAAGAAACTCGTCGACGTAGATAAACACGAAAAAATCCACAAGTAGTACTATACGGTGGCTAGCAAGATTGAGGCCTTGAAGGGAACGGAAGGCTCGTTGGGGGACGCATCGTTGAATAGTTCTGGCGTCAACGCATCATTCTCAGAGAAGCCTAAGTCGTTGAAGTTACCGATCGCTCCGATTCCCAAGTTTGACGGGGATTACACTCGATGGGTTTCATTCAAAAACGCGTTTCGTACAATGGTCGATTCTAGGACTGATTACGATGATGTTAGTAAATTTATACAACTGCGTAGCGCGTTGGAGGGCGAAGCACTTTGGAAGATTGAGTCGTACGATTTAAGCGCCGGTAATTACATTGTAGCTTGGAGAACTTTAGAAGAAACCTACGAACGTAAAAGAATTTTGATCTCTAAACATATCGATGCGATTCTCGACTTACCTCCATTAAAGGTTGTTTTATCCACCAGGTTGTCCTACCTGGCCGACAAGCTGCGCTTACATCTGAGGATGCTAGAGGCCCTTGGAATTCCCAGAGAAACCAGATTCATCATTCGCATCGCGGAAAGACTGTTACCGTCTCAAATTCAACAAAAATGGGAACAATCTTTAGAGATGGATTCACTGCCCGATCTGGAAACCCTTTACAAGTTCTTAAGCGAGACAGCATTTAGACTATACACACAAGAAACAGACGAAGTGCGTGAAAGCGGACAAGGAAACGCAAACAAACGGGTGTCAGACATCGAGAAGCCAGCAAAATCGCGAAAATCAAACGAAGGAATCAAAACGTTCGTCACGGACGTTAAGTTGAATTGCTTATTGTGCCAAAATCCTCATGCACTTTACCGATGTCCTAAGTTCAAGGAGTTAAGCGTGTCGAATCGCTGGGCGTTCGCAAAGGCTAAGAGGATTTGTGTTAATTGCTTTCGCGTACACAAGGAGAAGTGTGGTTTTGGACACTGCAAAAAATGTGACCGATATCACAACTCATTGCTACACCAAGAATCCAAACCAGGTCACGATTCGTCTGACTCTCATTCCCACCGTGTCGATACTGCAACCGAGTCAACCTCGTCAAACGTCGTATGACTAGGCATATTTTCCACAATTTCCCGCCTTGCTCCGTCACAACTTATGATGACTGCCGTCATTCGCGTACGCGCAGCCAACCGGCGATTTCTTGAGGCTCGAGCCTTACTCGATACGGGCTCAAATGCCAACTTAATCACAGACGTTTTTGCGCAGAAATTAAAAATCCCAGTCCACTCTAGTGGTTACTCGTTGGGCACAGTAAACAGTCTACACACGAGATCCACGGGGGCGATCGAGGTATTGGTTAAGGCGCGAATTGGCGAGTTTGAAAAATCCTTGGTTTTTTTTGTCATCAACAAAATCACCACGCCACTCTGTTCACATTCCAAAAAATATCCGATTGGCTGACCCGCGGTTTCACATACCTAGTTCGATAGACATTCTCATAGGCGCGAGTACCGTGATTTCACTTCTGTCGGTAGGACAAATCTATTTGACTCGCGATACATGCGAATTGTACCTGCAAAAGACTTTGCTGGGGTAGGTAATAGTAGGGGGCGTGTCAGACGAGTCCTAGGGGGCTGTAACTTGCTATTTAGTAGACTTAGGAGAGCAATTACGGAAGTTTTGGAAAATTGAGGAATGCGTGAAAATTAGTGGTAGAGTCGAGTTCGATCAAAGATGCGAAAATCATTACGTTGAGAACGTAAAGCGTGGCCAGGACGGAAGATATACTATCAGGTTACCGTTCAACGAAACAGAGCCGATTCTAGGAAATTCGAAAAAATAAGCTTTGCGCCGATACTATGCGCTTCAACAGCGATTGAACAAAAATCCTCAACTAAAGAGCGAGTACAGTCGTGTATTTCAAGAATACCTGGACTTGGGCCATATGCAGAGCGTAGATGAGGACGCAATTGAGGGCTTCTATCTTCCACACCATGCCGTGCTCAAGCCGTCTAGCATCACCACAGAGGTACGCATCGTATTCGACGCGTTGGCCAAGTCAGACAATGGTAATTCCTTGAACAGCATTTTGTTGACAAGCCCTACGATCCAGCCGAAGCTTTTTGCGCACCTCTTGCGATTCCGCAATCACGAATACGTGATAATTGATTCGAAAGACACGTGGTATCAGCGAATTTTATGGCAGCGTGAACGTGAAGTCGAGACGTTCGAACTTAAAATAGTCACCTTCGGCGTTTCAGCCGCACCTTTTTTAGCAATCAGAACATTGCATCAGCTCGCGGACGACGAACAACTCAATTTTCCCCAGGCAAGCAAGATAGTGCGGCGGGATTTTTACGTTGATGATTTGTTGACAGGCGCGAACTCTCTTAACGAGATCCTGATAATAAGAAACGAGATTATCGCACTATTAAAGGCGGGTGGGTTTCACATCCGAAAGTAGGTGTCAAATCACTGTCACGCTCTTGATAATCTCCATCTGCGGGAGGTTGCGGCAACCGATTCGAGCGAAATGGGGAACCCATTGAAAACGCTGGGAATCAGCTGGCTAGCGAGGGTGAACAAGTTTGTGTTCTCGGTGAAGAAAATTGAAGTGACTACAAGAATCACGAAAAGGAGCATATTATCTGATGTCGCGACTATTTTTGACCCCCTCAGGTTTTTGGGACCGGTGACCTTCAATCTCAAGACACTCATACAAGCATGTTGGAAGGCCAAGGTCGAGGGAGTGCCTCAGACTATACATCACCAGTGGCGAACATTCGCGCATCAATCCGTATTGCTAAGGAATATAGCTGTGCCGCGCAATGTAATCATGGCCAACCCTGTTAGAATCGAATTGTTAGGATCTTGCGATGCAAGCAAGGCAGGATACGGTGCGTGTTTTTACTTGCGTTCGATCGACGTTCACAATCATGTCGTAGTGAGATTAGTCTGCTCCAAGTCACGCGTTGCTCCCGTAAAACAAATCACGATACCTAGGCTAGAGCTTTGTGGAGCCGTGTTATTAGCTAAATTGTATAACGACATTTTCGATACGTGGGAGGTCCGAGTGGATGCAACGATCTTCTGATCTGACTCGCAAATCGTACTAGCTTGATTGAAAAACAGCCCGCAAGATTTAAGCATGTTTGTGGGTAACAGAATCGCAGAATTGCAATGACTTTCGGACAGCATCCAATGGCGACACGTGAGCTGTGGGAACAACTTGGCCAACGCTCTTTCACGCGGTCAGACGCCATCCAAGTTCATGAATAATAAGGCGTGGTTCAATGGTCTTCGATGGTTGCGCCAGCCAGAGAACTCATGGCCTTACAGTGATAGTAACTCAGTTCATGAGTTACCGGAACTACGAAGAGGTACGTGCTTGCTCGTGTCTGCCAAGAAGCTTCCCTTTTATGTCGATTTTTCATCATATGCGCGGCTGATTAATGTAATCGCTCGATTCCTGCGTTTTCGTAACGGGTCTAAGGGCCGAAGGCAATCGCTCACGATGGAAGAACGACTAGAAGCACAAACTCGATTGTTGAAAATAGTGCAAGCCGAACATTTCGGCGAAGAAATGGACCGCATCAACAAGGGAAAACCCGTAAAATCACCCAAATTAGGGGGACTATGTCCTTTTATTGATCAGTGAGGGTTACTACGAGTAGGAGGCAGATTGAAAAAATCTGTGACTCCAAATGAGCTGCAGAAACACCAAATAATTTTCCCATCGTGCCACCATGTCACAGACCTCCTTATCACCTGGACTCATAGCCAATGTTTGCACGCAGGAATCAAGAGCACCTTGTGTGCTATACGAAATCAATTTTGGCTATTAAATGGCAAGGACCAGGTGAGGAGAATCATCAGAAGGTGTAACACATGCATTTGACACCGCCCTAAGCCCGTGCAAGTGAAAATGGGGGATTTACCTAGAGAGCGAATCGAGCAAGCCTCAGTCTTCGATCACGTGGGCGTAGATTTCTTTGGACTTATACTACTCATTGAAAAGCGACACAAAAATCGGTCAATGATCAAGGGATATGGGTGCGTGTTTGTGTGAACATATACTCCGAAAACCGTACCAATTTTGTAGGAGCCGACAACTAGCTTCACGAGATATACGCACTGCATAGTTCCAAGCCGTTTCGCGATGCAATTAGCGGTTACGCATCTCAAATGTACATTAAATGGCATTTCAATCCTCCCCTCGCACCTCACTTTGGTGGACTATGAGAGGCTTCCGTCAAGTCATTTAAGCATCACTTTCGTCGAGTAGTAAGGAGGAAGACACTAACATTCGAGGAGTTCGGTACCCTCGCAGCCGAAATCGAAGGTGTGTTGAATTCGCGTCCACTAGCTGGGATGTCATCTGATCCAAATGACCCTGCCATCCTCACGCCAGCCCATTTTTTGATCGGTCGTCCGCTTACCGCATTGCCTGACAATGATTATACAACCATTTCCGAAAACCGTTTGTCAGTGTGGCATTTTATAACCAGGGCTAAGCAGCATTTTTGGGTCAGGTGGCATTCAAAATACCTCCACGAGATGCAGGTACGACAGCGTTGGTTGGAAAATAAGGAGGAGATCCACGTCAACGACATAGTAGTGGTCATGAATGACAAGCATTCATGCAGTCAGTGGCCAGTAGCCATGGTAACTGCAGTTCACCCTGGCGACGACAATTTAACTCGAGTTGTAAAGATCAAAACTGCGCAAGGCGAATATCAACGTTGCGTGGCAAGCTGTGACCACTTCCTCACGTCAGGGAATTGATTAAAGATTAAATATAGACAACATCAGCCAGGAGCTTGTTGTTTGTCTCTTGATGTTTTCCTTTCTTATTTTTTGTTGTTTTTTCTTTTTCTAAATTAATTTTCTTCACTTAACTGCGAGTAAGGTTTGTAAGGGGTCGAGCGCGATCCCGAGTAAGTATTAATGTTGACAAGGACACCGTGTGATTCAGGTTCCTCGTGACCTCGCAACGGGGGGAGGATGTTGCGTCGTAAATGAGCGCAATCGAGGCGTGGGTGTGTGTGCGTGTGAGTCAGGAGGCATACTGACATGCGCTAGTGTGAAATGAAGAAGAAAAAAACAAAGGGGAAGGGTGAGCCAGGTGGTAGAAGGAGTTTAAGCGGGAAAGTAGTTAGACTGTATGTAGAAAGCGTGGTCAATTGGTCAGTGACACGTTATTCTTTTTTTTGTGGGACAAGAAAAAGGGCAGCACGCAACAAGACCAGAGACACGACCTGGCGGTGGTGCTGTTGATTTTTAGAAGTGCCGTACACCAAGTTACGCGATCATATCGACGTCGAAGTCGCAGTCTGGGTCAACGGTTGAATAGTGGTAAGGGTTCTTTACGGCGAAAGGTTGTGCTGCGTTTTGTGCAACTGGGTTGTAAGGCACGAATTGACGTAAGTTTGTACCCAGTTTTTTTGTGAATTGTTTATGTAGCCCGAGAGTAGCTGTCTTCAACACAGTATCTCAGCGTCGAGTGATAGCGGCACATGACCACACAGATTTGAATCGTGGAAACACCACCGAGTGGTTCGTTAAGCGTAGCTAGCGGACGAGGTCCCTTGTCACCATGAGCGGCGAAACCATAACACGCTTCCGAGAAGCATAGTCAAGACAAAGTTGATGACACCACCGAGTGGCGTCGAAGTTTAGCCTTGGACATCATCTTCGACATATGATGTACGCAGTCGCATGCTAGTCAAGGTAAGGTGCGAAGCACGAAGCACCATGTGCTATACCCTTTTCGCGTATATACCCTTAATTCGCGGTGCCACATATATATATGATGGTACAGGCTTGATGAGTAGCTCAATAAGGTGGTGATTCCATGCGTGCTACATGATACGCTACAATATTATTTTGTTTTTCTTGGGATGATTGATGTCAAGACAAATGTAAGTGAGTGTCAACTCGTGACAGTGTTACAGACAAATAAATAATATAATACAACAGCGTTTTATTCATTGCCCTGCATTTTACAGGGAGAGTCAGTTAGATGAATACGATATTATGCATGCTAATTCCAATAATTATTTAGGCCTGTAGCAGACGTCTGAAACCACGGTGAACAGACGGTGAACAGATATGATTTTAACATTATGAGACCACTTAAAAATAATCTTAACTATTTCATTTTAATCTGTGGGCTGAATTACGAATCATATAAAAAACGCCTAAATATCGTTCAATTTTCTAATTCAGAAGTTTCTCAGTTGGTATCTGTAAGTACTTAGAACAGAGAACAGATCGGTGTGCTGCGTACCACAATCGACAATTAATAATAATAATATAATATATATTTATAATATCGATGATTAGGCATTATAGTTCTATAATCTGTAGTTATACCTGCTGCGTGCGCAAACAGTAAAAGAGGGGATAGGTAATCCTCCGGCCGTATTCTTTGATTCCTTTTACACTGAAAGAAGTGCACAGCTCATAGCAGCATGCCACGCCATCTATCTTAAGGTGATATCACGTCACAGCCACGCAAACTGCTTAGCAGACTCTAGGAGTATGACATGCACTCTTACAGCTAGTGACGATCATTGCTATTGTCCATTCTATATGATATAGCAGTCGTGCTTCCGCGCTTGCTGATCATTTTATTGTATCTGTGGTAAGGTTTTATTGTAACGTACGTCTACTTCCTTTTCTTCATAATACTTAATTGAAAGTATTGACGAAATATTAAATTACTTTAAACTTCTTTCAGTGTACTCTCTCATTCGACACTTCTCCTGTACAGCATACTATGTATGCAATGTATATCTATATATTTTTTGTAACGCTTTTTAGTTGCGGTCACCACACATCACTCACGTTTTCTCACAATGTTCACGCGCGCCTATAGATGTTTCACATAAAAAATCAAATTCTGAATAAAATGAAATTTTATCAAATTATATTTAATAAATTATTTATTANATGTATAAATCTGCAAGGATACGAGAACTCAGGGCACGCGTCTCGGCGTTCCTTTGCGTTGTATGGGGTGAATAATAATGGATCCTAGAGCGAGACGTTAAACAACCCGTCTTGCCTAACGGAAAAAAGGGTTTTTTTCCGTACGTTATTTCGGTGGATTCTTGTCTTTTCTTGTCTTTTCTTTTTTCTCGAATGGCTATTTATTTATTTATTTATTTTTATTTTATATTTTTCTTATATAATTGGTTAAATGGAATAGAAATAAAACTCATAAAATTTAAAATATGTGGCGTGGTGATGTGATGTGGTGCAGAGGGAAACCGGAAGTACGTCACGGGAGTTGAGGGGAAGGGGGGAAGAATCAAGTAAAATCCACTTACGTCACACTTTTTCTCAAGGTTGGAATCTAAGATCGTTGATTTACCCTCACGCATAACTTGCCTATAGAAGTATAACTTCAACAAAAAAAAACTAAGTGTAGGTCTCGGCTCCCCTGGCAGAAGTGAAACTTCTAACTTAAATGTTATTAAACTTGGTATAATAAAAACTGAGAAAATTAGAGTACACCTTACTTCAATTAATCTTTAAGAATTCCATATTAGAATAGTGAAAATTTTAATATTATTACGTATTCGAGCACGCGCGTGCATAGAATACATATACCTTAATATACTTGTGACGAGGTGAAATTAGCGGCACTAAATTTCCCTTCGACCCTGCGACGCCTCCTTGCTCTCTTCTATTTTTCAGGCTTACTTCGGTGTCAACCAACTAATTATTTTGGTGTATTTGTGTTTTAGGGGCCTGTGCGAGCCGGATGTGACGACGAAGGCGCTAAGTCGGATTGGTGGAGACAACAGCAGCTGCGGCGGAAGAAACCGAAAAAGGCGCGGGAAATCAGTGTAGTGCAGTGGAAGTCAGTGAGAGAACCGCCTCAAGAAGCCGGAGAGGGAGTGAGTCTTGCTTGAGCCATGCAGCGTAGCAGTCGAAGCGCGAGCGTGTCGAGGTTTTTCTTTTTGAGGTACCTTTATTAGGTAGCGAGGACGTTTTTGAGATCGTGAAGTTGAGAGAGAGAGAGAGAAAAAGTAAAGAAGAGGCGGAGAAATCAAGGTGCGAGAGTTGAAGCGTGGTGAGGAACGTGAGTTGGGGGCAGAGGCCGGGGTCAATATTGAGGCGAGCAATAGCTGGATCGAGGTCACGGGAGCCAAGCCAAAGTGTTCGAGAGAGAAAGGAGAGAACCAGCCAGCAGCTGAGGATCGAGGAGCCACCCTAGAGATCAGACAACGTCGGGACGAGGTAGGGTGTTTGGGGATAGTTGCATGCAGGTGAGAGAGACGGGATTGAGTGTTTCGAGACCAGGACAGCTCGAGAAGACGTGTTGGAGAGTGGGAGTGAGTAGAGCTGGGGGACTTGAGGAGCCGGTTCGAGTAGTGTGTGTGCGAGTGTGAGAGTTGCGGGAGAGGGAGAGAGAGATAGAGAAAAGAAAGTGCGAAGCTGGGCACGAGCTGGGGAGGGTATAGTGACCAGGCGTAGGCGTGGAGAATCAGGGTGCGAGAGCAGTGAGATCAGGAGAGAAAGATTGTTGGCCTAAGGGTAGAGTGCAATGGTGGTGGGGCTAAAGGCGTGTGGTCTTTTACTGTAGGACGCGGGTGTCAGTCCGGTGAATAAAAATGTACGTGCTCGCGCAATCGCGGTCGACGTCGGCGCCGTGGCCGCTGAATCGCTGACACCCTCGATTGGTGTAAATTGTGTAACAAAAGAAAAGGAGAATACAGTGCTTTGATTAAACCCTGATCTCGCGTTACATCAATTAATCCTAATTGTTTTTCCCCCTTCCTCCCGGAGCCGGGTGAGCTCGGCGTCACCTTCTTTTGGTTGAGGGAGGCGGTAAGGAGACGTATTATAGCGAGACAGAAGGAGAGAAAACTCAGACACCTGTTTCCGGGCCGTGAAACTCCTTCACGGAAAGCAGTCGTGACAAACTACTTATGTTATAATTTGCACATTCTAAGTACCTCCATGTTAGCTATGATATATGTAATACATGTACGAACTGTTGGTCATGTAATGTAGAATGAAACAAAAATTTTAACTATACTGCGCCGAAAAAAAGAACTTTTGTCTTATTACGTGGAAAAAAATTCCTTTTATTTAAAACTAATATTCGTGCACTTGATATGACATAATGTCAATAAATTCTTGTTGGAATCTTTGTATCCGACGAATAAAAATTCTTTTAAATATTGGCTACCATAAAAGTAAAATAATCCACTACATCTTATTGAGATTAAGGATAACGATAGACATATAACTATTTTCCATTTTAAAATTGTAATTTTTCAATTCATTCGTTTTCTATCATAACTTATAATTTAATATTAAAATTCGCTCGTGCTTAACTAGTTTCTACTGATCTCCAAATTGACAAAAAGAATATAGGTTATAATCACGTGACAATTTTTTTTATAAAACATTACAGAGAAAAGAAAATAAATCAATTAATAGGTAGGATATGAAGGTTGTAGCTTTGCCTTTGAGATATGACTTATTATTTTCAGAATTAGTACGATTATTTGTATGAATCCGTGTAACATATTTTTGCACCTCAATAATTATTTTCTAGACGTGGAATTATCCTGGGCCTATCTGGCTTCCTTCTGGAGATACAACTGTTTTTCTAGTTTTGAGAGGTTATGTTGTAACAAAAACTTTTCGAAGATTTTGTCAACGTCCATATTAATTTTCCAAACATGCCATACTAAATAAAAAAATTTTTGTGACTTGTTCTTTTCAAGATACAGTCGAAAAATAAAAAATTGAGGTTATGTTTGTTTATAGTCTAACCGCTCTCTATTTGTGCACCTCGTTCATGTAGATCCACTGGAGAAATATTGTAGAAATTGTTATTTTTAGCCAATTTTGCTTCCCTTTTGTGATACAGCGTTTTTTCTTGTTTTCAAAAGTTAAGTTGTATACCTGACAGTACCTAAGATGTAACAGAGGCCCAGTTTAGCCCGTATACCTACTACCAACATGGTGGCACTGTGGTAGAGTTGCAGTCTTATCGATTTGAAAAGTTAAGCAGAGTTGGCCTGCGGTTGGTAGCCGGATAGGTTAATAGTTATTAATTCGTTAGCTTGCGCTGGTATTTTTTCGGATCGATTGACTGTCTACTTTATAAATATGTAGAGATAAAGAGAAGCTATATCATATATATAGATAGAGTAATTGTGGCGCACTATTGTGCGCATGCGAGAGGGAGGGAGAGAAAGGAAGGGAGACAGACAAACAAATCCCCTGCCTGCGGTGCAGCTGATAGACGTACAGATAATACATATGTGCATGGCAGTGTTCGCTCGCTCGCTCGTTTTACGGGTTAACTTTCCATATAAGGCGCACCTAAAGAAGTTTCACTTCAAGAAAAAAGGAAGCGAACGATGAGACTCGAGAGCAAGCGAGTTGAAGTATATATATANTTTACTCCATGTATGTATTACTACCGAAATTCATATTCAACATTTCAACAGTTGGTCGCAAACGCGCAACTTTTGTATATATATACGTGTGTGTGTGTTTCTACCCTTCTGGTCCCTAACCCAGGCGTGCCTAAAGAAGTTCTCATTTCAAAAGAATTTGAGCGTGGGTACGCAGCCACGCACAGTTGCAGACGCGTAATAGTCAATTTATAGTGGGGATGTATCAATGCATACTTGAAAAATCCCCCATTATGTTTTCAATGACACGTATCAAATGGGGTTAGAGTAGACCTGCTCACAGTTCGTTTTCTCCCAAAAACGAGAATTGCACTTCGTTTGACTGTGTAGGAGTATCCCAGCTTGGGCTACTTCATTACAGCGGTGCCAAGCCAAAGCGTCGGCTGATACGTAGTGTAAGGTGTATAGCACAGAACGGCTTCGTTACCGAAAGAAAGAAAGAGAAAGTAGGAGTGGGAGAGATTGAGAGATGCAGCGGCTATACGAGCGCGCCTATTTGCCTTTCTTCCCTTTTTCCGCCGCGCTGTTTCCTCTTTAATGCTGTTCGGACGTACGGACGTACGTTCAACGAATTAGATCCCCAACCAAGTGCACACAGTAATGTTCTCACTTTAAAAAAAATATCATAGCTATCATACTATGGGCACAGTGGAGATATTTCCAGTGAAACACCTTGTCAGTTAAGCTGACAGCTTCTGTACCAATAGTGCCTCGGGTTCACTCACCACTGTGTAGCCTTTACCCGGAGAAGACTTCATATTTTAGAGCGTCCTATCGGGAATCGAATCTAGGTTAATTAGCATCTATGGAGAAGCCTCATGTTTCAGGGACCACTTCTCGCCGATAAGACTGGCGCTTCCTGTACAGCACCTGGCATCAGATCCGATAATCTGTACCTATAGCCCTAACATTTTTTTGGATTTACCCAGCCCCGAAGACCTGTGCGACAAGTAAAAATTCTGGATTCACTCTGAAGGAAAATTTCACGGCAAAACTCGCCCCAAAATATCCGGGGTTTCGTTGGAACTTTTTCTGATGAAAACAGTTTTTGAAAAAATCTGCATTCACCGAGAATCGAACCCGTGACCCCTAGAACGGTATTGTATCAGTACCAACCACACCTACCGCTGAGCTTACAATACTCTTATTTACGTTTTAATTAAAAAATGTCTTTCAAAACAATATTTTCCTTTTCATAATTATTATCACCTTCAGTTTACATAAATGTAATATTTTTAGTTTTGCATTGTGAAAACGCTAAATAGAGTTGTTTGTAGAAAAATGATGACTTTCTTAATTGTAAATCAACACTGTCAAAACTTCATTCTTGTAATTTATCAATTGTCATCGCAAACACTGAAACTAAATGAATTTGCTGTATGGTATAAATGGTAGGGATAATAAATTACCTGTATATAAAGTTATTTTTGGTCTATTGCCATGTGTAAGTACACTTTTTGTATCTCCTACATACTCAACGCAGCAGTTACCGTAAAAAAATTTGTATATGACCTTAGTTTGAATTATTATCAAGAATTTATAAAAGGGACAAATATGTCAAGTTTTGAAGTCCTATTTGTGTACCGAGATACCGAGATATGTCATTGAACTTAGATTTTTTTGATGAAGAGAAAATTCTACATTTTTTGTGTTTGTTGATAAAAAAGCAATTGGGTATCTATTCTTAAGTAGAGACTGTCTTACAATGTTTATATTAGTATTGTCAAATGATTTATGGTACGACAAAATGGCATAGGCAACCAGGTTTTAAACTACATTTTTTTCGATGATATCGCGTAGTTTGACAAAAAAATGAAAAGTCAGGTTGGATATGATCCCTTCTTATACGAGGTGGTGATCTGCGAGATTTTTATTATTCAATTTACGTCACAACATTGATAAAATTATTATTTTGAAGATCGTGTGTAAATTTTAGATTATCATGACCCAATTCAGTGTATCAACCGTCATAATGTAAGGAAGCTAGAAGAAGCGTAGAAAGAAAGAAAAAAATTATCTGAAAAAAAACTAAACACTACTAGGAGACCAGATCAATAATAACAGGGAATAATTGTAAATCGAGCCAGTGTGCCAATATACCAAGCCGTCAGAGGCAGCGGCCAATCACTAAACTCAGATACATTCGGAACAAAAGAGAATAATCAACTCTATCAATATCAAGGACAGGGGATTTACAAGAATACATATTGGCAGATTCTTAATAATTAAATGGGCAGAAATAATTTGGTAAGTATAAACTAAAAAATTAGAAAATTAGTATGAATTAGTTTTACCTTAATCTTTTACTAATTAAAGTATAAATTATCTTTACTTACCACCCCAGGAATAATTAAGGAAAGATGCAGTTTTTTCATCACTTTAGAGAAAAGATCCATTATAGGGAATCAAATTTACAGATTTAAATTTTTATCTATTACATTATTTACATTACTATTAGTAACAGCATACCAAAGAGGTGTAGTTAATATAATCCCTAGAATAATAGACGTAATCAAGAAAAATAAAACAGAAATCAAACGATAATTACAAAACCTTACGTTAATTTTACGTGATACAAATACTTCGGCCAACTCAAATACCACGAGAAACTAAGCCAGCTTGGAGGCAGTGAGTGAGTAAAACTTAACTGAAAGAAAATTAGAGCTTCCCGTAATATTTTATACAAGCGCCCATTTTACTTACAACATAATGGAAGACTTTGGTATAAGTGGAACGTAAAGAATAGATTTGTAAGAGCAGTGAAACTAAAAGTTGGGAAAGATAACACACAAAACAAGCTGACAGAAAAAGAAATAATTCAAATAACCTTAGAGCACGACCCAGAGTCGTTAGTTGAGTGGGAAAAGGCTAATAAAAACAAAAACTTTTTATGATCAAAATGCTAAGAAAATTTATGTAAAATATAAAACGCAGGCAATTATATTATACTAAATATATAAGTGATAAAGAGGCTATTGTACCACTCATACACCGAGCATGATAGAACTACGATTAACATGAATCGATCCTTTACTAATTAGTTCAACTACAAAGCGCAAGTCCAATATAACATAAATCTACACGATATAGTTTCAAAATCGGTAAAAAAATCGCGACGAAGCTGATCAGAACTTCATGGAAAATTCTTTGTTTCATTTCGTAGATAACCTAAAAAATACTGTCATCCATTTTTACGGGGTAGTTTATGAGGAATTTGAGTTCAAATTCCAATTTTTCACGTCATTTTAGTTGGTATTCGTTAAAAAATTTTAAATACTGTTTAAAACGGATGAGATTTTTTACACATGTTCTTGAGAGGTCTAAATATAACATGTATTAATATCATCCGTTTTTATTACGTTTAACTCCATTTTCCAACCACTGGGATAACATTATTGAATGCCTTTTGTATCCTTTTAGAATTGCTTCTAACCTCGTTTTTACGCTTAATATCACACGAAAATAGGTAAGTTACAGTAAAATTATCAGCTTTCAGGTATTGGTAGATATTTGAGGCCAATTGCAACATTTAGTTTTATGTGCAGTCCTTTATTTATTGGGTTTATATTCAAAATGTTTCGAAATGCTTCACTCTATTGCTACCATTCTTGTTCTGAATTACATAACATAATTATTGAAGAAATATCAAATAATAAGCTACTGTTTTCAATAATATTTTTTAAACTTATTTCACTTTCATTTTAATAAGTATATATTTGGTTCTGTCCCTTCATTAGTCTGTAAGCTAATCACATTGAGAAGATAAAGGTTTTATCACGTAATCCATCCAGTTTTTTAATTCATGATAGCATGTACATCAATATTATCTGTGATACAATTCAATTTTTAAAAAATTAGTTATTGAGTTATTGACATGATTTATATATGATTTCTATATGTTTGTACGGAGAATAAGGTAAGCTGATAACGTCTTCAAAAATATGTATATATAATTATATTGATTAGCTACTACAGACATATTTTGATTGAAAAGTTTTCTAAAATTCACTAAGTACCTTCGTGCAGCATAAAAATATTGTTTTTCTAACCATCGAATAGATTAAATGTAATGCAGAACAAGAATGGTAGATAAAGTAAAACTATGCAAACCATTCTAAGTATAAACCCCATAAATACAGAATTGCACATAAAACAAAATGTTGCGATTAGTCTTGAATATTTACCAATACATGCAAACTGACAATTTTACTGTAACTTACCTATTTTCAAGTGATATCAATCGTAAAAACGAGGTTAGAAGCAATTCTAAAAGGATACAAAAGGCGTTCAATAATGTTGTCCCAGGAGTTGTAAAATGAAGTTAAACGTAATAAAAACGGACGAAATTAATACATGTTAAATTTGGACCTCTCAAGAACGTGTATGATAAACGTTATCCGTTTTAAACAGTATTAAAAATTTTGTAACGGATACGAACTAAAATGACGTGAAAAATCGAGCCTTGAGCCCAAACTTCTCATAAACTGTCTAACACAAACGGATGACAGTATTTTTTGTGTTATCTATAAAAAAGGCAAAGAATTTTCCATCAAGTTCTGATCGATTTCATCGCGTTTTTTTTTTCGATTTTAAAAAAATCGATACGCGTAAACTACTCGTACATTTCAGATGACGATTTTCTGGAACATTAGTTAGTAGGTGTACTATAATGCTGCCGTATTTTTATTCAGTTATTTGACGATTTCCGATATTTTTGGAGTTGATACTTAGCACCAGATGCAAGTTGATTTCCTATTTAAATAACATGGAATTTTTATTTTTTAACAGTGTTTAATTTTTGACTACTTTGAATGTTTTTTTGTGGGTTTCTTGTTCGTCAGACTTTGTTACAGTTACATTAAGCTTTTAGTATTTATTTCAGCTCAACAGGGGCAAGTTGACCAAGTTCAATTTGACCTCCAAAGCTATCGAAAGAACAAATCGAAAAAAAATCGTATTTTTTAAACTTTCACCTTCTGAGCTGATACAAATCGTGAACGACATTTAATTAATATGAAACAAAGTCTGACAAATAAAAAATCCAGATAAAACATTTGAAGTAGTCATTAAACAAAATTGAAAAATAAGAGTCCCATGTTATTTAAATGGGTAATCAACCTAAGTCGAAAGAAAATATTAACTACAAATTGGTTGTGTTTTCAGTTTTTTAATGTTAGCTAAATACTTCATTTTTTTAGTTTGCCCATTAAAGTTAAATACGTATAAGAATCGTGCACTTTCATATATAAATAGAATTTAACATTTAAAAGACAAATCATGTAAAAATTTCAATTTACCCACAACCAACAAAATTTAATATAAAAAAAACAGTACAATAAAAAATAAATTGTTTTTCTTACTCAATTTTTTAATTAAACGTATGATAAATTAATTCAAGATCAAATCATGATTTTTGAAATAACATGTGATAAAAAAGATAAAAATTTTTTTATCGATGGCCCAGGAGATTCAGAAAAAACATTTCCATACAAAATGTTAAATTATTATTATCTTTTTTTTCGTGGAAAAAAATTATCTCTGGCATGAATTGGTAAAGCATCAATATTACTTCCAAAAAGAATGACTAGTCATAGAATATTTCGCTTACCACTAGACTTAAGCAACATAGAAAGTTCGTTCTTGGACTTTGAATCTAAAAAAAAAAAATTGAGAAAACTTGACTTAATGACATAAGAGGGAGGCTTCTATGATCTTTAAAAAAGCCTTTAAAATAGTTGAATGCATTACGTGATTTATGTGATACTAGCGGTCCCCCGTCGCGGTTTCACCCGAGATTCACTGAATAGAACACCGTAGTATGTTGACATGTAATGTAAAACGTTTTTAGTTAAAAATTTTACATCTGTTCCTGACACTTCTAAAAACAAAAATGTTTTTATTAAAAACATGTTTATTAGGAATCCATGCAGCTTATTTTGTCAAATAGTAAGCTGTAAAAAGTGAAAAAAATATAATTATGCTGAGAAGTACCGTGCCTTCCTTACGCCATACAATAATTGTTGGCCCTACAGTTCCCTTCATTTGCACTCTCACATTATAATAAATGAAAAGGGCTATCTGTTAAGACAATAAACATTTAAAACTGACAAAAAATATGTAATTGAAAAATTGTTTTCTCCAATCTTAGTGTAAAAACTTTGTTACCAGAGCAGCAAAGTCCTGGATCTTTCCATTTTGATGTGAAACATCTATTGGCGCGGTTGGGGGTTCGACCGACGCGATGAAGCGACCGTGACGATGGCACGATCTCCGGTATAACTCGGGTCGGCTCGGCTCGGCTCTCTGTCTGTTTCTCCACGCGCGCTTACTGCTGCCCCTCTCTCATTTGTAAAGTGTCATAACGGTATATATGTAGAGGGAGACTGGGTACTGTTGTGTCAGTTTTTACTTGAGAGCCCGTAACTTTGAAAGTATGACACTCAGTGGAATGAAAATTGCTAGGCATGATAAATTGAAGACTCCTCTACATGTGTGTACAAAAATTAAGACTGCAGATACAGCCGTTTACACGTACAAGCTCTCAGAAGAAAAAAAAAATGTCACAACTGACGACACCCCAGGGGCGATTGTCACAACGCCTGGGGACGATTGTGATAGGTTAAAAAAATATATTAAAACCGTTTTAAATCACTTTTATCGTATTTTATGTTAAACATAATACAACAGCCTCTTCTTTTTGGAAAATTTAACATTAACTTTTAATTAATTACGGGCAATAAATTTGGAACACTTAATGTCTTATATCTACTTTTGAACAGTATAATTTATTATTATAGATTTTATATCCCCAAAATATATATCCGCGCAACGAAGTAGGTATTTTGACAACCGCTATTCTTGCTTCTTAGAAAAGACTTTGTTGTGAACAACGCAACCTATACTGACGCTACCTCCGTTATTGCCGTTGGCATTAGCTGCATCACGTTTACGAGCGTATCGCAATAATGTCATGTGATTAACTTGGTGCATTTCTGCAGCTTTTCGTACAGAAATCCTCTGCTTTGTATCATTAAATGCCTTTTAACATTACACGTACCTTTTTCCGTTCTTCTGGAACGTTCACGAGGCATCTGAAACGAAAAACACTAACTTTACCTGTGTCACAACCGTACCCAGGCAGTATGTCCCAACCATACCCACCGGACTCATTTGAAAAAAAAAAAGTTACCATATAAACACAACACATCTATTATGAAAAGTAACTACTGCCTTTTATTCACTAATGTGTATCTTACAACGAGGAAAAATACTCATTGCTCGATCTGTACATATACAGTGACAATTGCACAAAAAAATTTAAAGAAAATACTTACTTACATTTCACTCCCCAAAAATAATGTAGACCTTTGCTATCGTTGATATCACACGACAGCTGATGCTATACTGTGAAGCACAAGTGGCCCAGCGCTCCACTTCTTTCTCTTTTTGAATTTGTCAGTTCTCTCTACAGTTTCGCCAATATGATGACTGTCACAACCGTCCTTTGGCACAACCGTACCCAATCTCCTTCTCTAATAGCTATATAGAAGAGTATTCCGATCAGAGATTCTAGTGGGGCGCTCATGAGTACCTCGCAAGGTTACCCCATTTACCACTGGAGGGCCTAGTGAGGCCGTATCACGGGGGGGGAGGCGTGGAGCCCTAGTGAGGTACCCTCCATAAGAGCTGTATCTCTATGTAAACATAACCAAAAACAAACGTTTAAGATTATTTTCAGAACTTGGAAAGTGTTTCAGCCCTAAAGTAATATTAATTGGAAAATAAATTAAGTAAAAAAATCGAGATTTTTTAATATTAGTTTATTATAAAGTTTTCTATCAAGTGGAAAACATTTTTTTTATCTCTAATAAAATCACAGAAAAGCACCACTTTGCTTTTTTAATATCTTTTTTACATGGAGCAGCTCCTCTAGCTTCTCAATCTTTGAAATCATCACTTTTTTTTACTCCTACTAAAATTCCATAGAGCCAAATTTATTAGTTTTATTTTTGACTGTCTTTTTTAGATTTGGCAGCTCTTCTACCTTCCCAATCTTTAGAATTATGAAACACACAGCCAACAGCATGTGAGAAGGTTTTTTCTTCTAATTTTTGCTTAGCTGTCAAATAGGCATTATAAAAGCGAAAGAAAAAATCTGAAAATTGTATCTTCAATTTTCAAAATTACAATTAAATGACAATTAATAAGTGTAATGTATGAATATACACTATTAGTACAACTGTGTATCTTTGAAAAGAAGATTTCCCATCTTTGCTCTTAGGGGTCGGGCATATAAAACGTCACACGTTTTCAGACTTCTTTTAACCCCCCCCCCTCCCGCCGTGTCACACGTTGTCACAAGGATTTGACCCCCCCCCCCTCTTGGAGATCATATCACACTCTTAGTTACTTGAAATTGTAGGTGAATTTTTAAATATTTCTAATTATTTCGAAAAAATGTTAGTTTATGAATATATATTTATGCTATGACAAATACATAATATATTAATACATCATGTATGTTCATTTACTTGTGATATATCATAAATTATGATGTAATTTATGTATCTTAAATTTTAAATCACAGGAAACGTTGAACATTACTTTTTGACATTGAAATCTAGATTCGATTTCTCTTTCAAATCGGAGTCCACGGTGATTGATGCAATTTTTTAATGTTTTTAATCGAAGGAAATCCCTCAACGTCATCAGAACCGTCGAAGTTAGGAATGCAGTCGAAATCAATATCTTTTTTTTCCAACCATAATGCGTCCTCAGACTCTAATTCATTATTCATAATGCACAAGAACTCTGTTGCGCGTTGCGCAGCGATTCTTTTTGGTCGAAGTTTTACTTCATTGGTTGGCTTCTCTTTTTTGTGCAATGTCATGTGAGTTTTAGCTGACTTTATCGAAGTTCGGTATAATCCACATACCTTGCACACTCTAAAAAAATACACCGTATATTAATAATTTTTAGTGGAATTTATAGAACAGTTTTGTATTGACTAAATTAAATCTATTCAAAACAATAGTTAGATTAAATTGTGGAAGTAAAAAATATAATAAATTTTTTAACGTATGAAATTTTGTTATCATCAGTAAAATCCAATCTGATCGTATTTCCGTAATGTGTTATTGTATATATTTTGTTAAAATAATAATACCACGGGACTTACCTTTTTGCAAGAGAAGATACCAAACTTGGGAAAAAATAGTCGTACGGTGGAAGCTGAAATTCATCATTATGAAGGTGCAACTTCAAGGCTAGTTGAAGTAATAGAGGACTGAATTTTCCTTCATCTTTTGTACGGTCAACGACTGTATACCCCAAGTCTGTTTGCCAAATACGCACAGGTGAAGGAAGAAGCCCATCTGGAAGAAAAGTCCAAAGACTTGATCTTCTTTTACCGCAACAGAGCTCCGAATCGCAACTTACAATTTGTAAAAAGTATTGCGACTCTCGCACGTGCTTAGAATACCATCCTTTATTCTCGACCAATACTGCAGTTGGATTTTCTATTGGATTGACATATTCGGCTACGACTGGGAAATTATCAATTTCAAGAGAACTACAAACTTCCGAAAGAACTTGTCCTGCGTGCTCAAAATTACGCCTTTCCAACTCTTCATCCAATGTTTGGTTTTGGGAGTTCAGATGTGACCCAAAATTTTCATGATCCAATATTAAACCAGTCAGTTCACGACTCAGCGGGGCCATTCGACGTTCTACTCTGTTGTATGCGCTTCGACCAGGAGCATTCGTTGCTATATAGTAAGCATCCAAGCCGAATTTTTTGAAGTGATTTACTGCTAAAGCAATCACTCTTGCGTCACGCGGGTTTTCATCAGGCCCCCCGTCGGAAGTACATATAAAAATGGGCTTGACGTCACAATTTTGATTTTTAGTAAACGAAGAAAACTCTGGAAGATGAATGAGTCTTTCGAGATCTGTTGCGTGCGTTTCAGCAGTAGATGAGCAATGTTTGCCACTGCGAATAGCGACATAGGTTGGGCCAGAGTAGGAAACTACTTCAGGGCGTCCCTCACCATCCTGATCGATTTTTATCCCTGCGTAAACTGATGGAATCAGTTCATGCCGTTCAGCTACGACAAAATCATGATCTGGTAATCGAATGCGGTACTCCATATTCATCAAAATAGGAGCTTGATTATTGGCAGCAGTAATTCCCAAAGCAACTCTGGCTTTGTCATCCTGAGACCAAAAAAAAAACTTGATCAGGCCCAAGAATTGAAGCCACAGTTTCAAGAACTCTGATTGTCGTAGTGCAGAATTCGCCATCTGGATGTTTGGCATGCTTATCAGCTTCGGGTCTCGACAATTTCACTGGAACTGTCACAACGTGGAGTTTCCCCTCGATAGTATCTGAGCGCTTTGGAAGAAGACGGAGGTATAATCCAGAACGACTAATTGTGTAACCCATCATTTTTAATTCGCTGCGAAGATCATCCAGAGTCCTACAGCTTCTGATTAAATTTGAACGACGACGATCTTCAGAAGCTCCTCCGTGTATGGTGATTTCCAAAATAACCTGGAAAAACGGTTTTAATCGTTAGAATATAGTCGACAGCTATATATCGACTTTTTATTGCTCTAGTATTCACGGAAAATCATAGATATATAATAGAACAAACAAAAAATACTTTTAACAGATCAGTCTGGTCCTCTTCAACTCTTGGCCTTCCCTTTTTTGCCTCGAATAGCGAGAGTGGCTGCTATTTCAGGATTTTTTTCTGCAAGTTCGTCAAGCTTTCGTTTTTTGGTTTTACGGGTCTTCTTTTGACGTTCAGCAGCATTTTGAATTTTTTTTTAATTTTTCTTTTCCTCCATTAATAGTTTTTCAACTTCTTTGATTCTTTTTTCTGAATTATTTGATTCCAAGCCTGCATCTCGAGCCGTATTTAAACTATTAAGTTCAGTCTCCAGAACACTTATTTTTGTTTTACTTAATTTTTGAGCTGGTTTTTCGCGAGATGTGCAGCAATGAATTGATAGTCAGTTCATCTTTGTTTTCCTCTGGTTTTCCAGCTTCAGATGTCTGGAAATAACAATCATGTATTTATAGAGGTTATACAGCAAAAAAAAAAAAAAAAAAAANAATTTTATTTTAATATCAATATTTTTATCATCATTTACTGCATAAGTATGAAGATATGCTGCATTTGTTGGATAAGTAGAGGCTGGTCCAATAATATCTAGCATCTGTCTTTTGACTTCAATATTTTCAAGTGAAGTTTTTGGAAGTAAAATCATTTTTTTTAATTTAATGATTTTTGAATCGGTTGTCAATACGATATTATTTGGCTCTTTTGTACTGAAAGTGTAACCTTTGTAAGAAACTTTTTCAACATTAGTAGTACCATCAACTTCTTTTGATTTTATAATTTTGCAATCTGAATTGTACCAATTTTTTTCATCATTAATAAAAAATGTATCTTCTATCTTATTGCATAATTGAGTAAATGGCTTATATCCACTGTTTAAATAGTCTTTTATGGTTCCTAAGGCACTCTCAAATTCAAAAGCACTGATGTCACTAATACAGCAGTTCATAAATTTTACATAATCAGCAACGTGAGTTAAATCATGGACATTAGATACTAAAGAATCTTGTCCATAAATTTGACCAAACGATGTTGTAAGTATTTGAAGGTAATAATGAGCATGATCCACATATTTTACACACAGTATTGGAGATGAAAGTATCGTACGCGCTACATGAAATAATAAAAAATGTTCATACAACAACTTTGGCAGAATATCTTTTAAAACAAAAATTCCACTGTACAAAATTAAAAGTCTGTACACTGTGGCTTTCCATTTCTGAGTATCTCCCAAAGATCTAGTGGATCTTTGAAACTCACTGGGGATTTGATCAGATGAGTTTATGAACCTTTGAGAGATTTGCAGTAAATGATTCCTTGAAAGTTTATATTCTTTTGAAGAAATCCAATAGTCTAATAACTTTTTTGTCACACTAAGATATTATGCAAGATGCATGAAATCAAGGACAAAGTGATTGACTAAATCAATTTCATCGATTTCAATTAACGGAGATACTTGATTGATAAGATTATGGTCTGGATCAGCTTTTAATCTAAAAGATTCATTTGTTCTTTTTGGACAATCAATAAGCTTAAATGTCATGCGACTTTTATAGTACTCCCCTCTTACAGTACATCGCTCGCATGAGGAATTCCCCGTACGGCCTTTGATAGATTTGACAAACGATCGAGCAGGTCAATCGCAAAAAAAAGTGAATATTAACTTGGAATTAAATGTTTTCAATGATAATACAATTTTTCAATTAATTTTTTAACTCAAGAACAAAGTCTTGCCAAAATGCTGTTTAATTTCAGAAACACATTCTGTGAATTTAAAGAAGATAAAAAAATGATAAAGCTCGTGATGTGTTAGTAAAAGTTAGGAATATTCATTCAAAATAAATAATTTACCATCTAGATCTCTCTTCGTCAATATATGGTTAAAGTTGTCACCATCACTGAAGGTATTATCGGTCTGCGTTGATGTATTTACAAAGATTTTTTATGTATTTTCAATACTGTCAGTAGCTACAAAATTTTTTGGTAAAACTGTACTTGGAACTGCTACAGTTATACAAAGTGAGTACTTTCTTTTTTAAGCATAAGAGCTACTTAAAACAATGTCTCACTGAGAAGTAAAGTATTAACACTTACATATTTCCAATGGTTGAGAGATATCTGGTACCGACATCATTAGTTCATCCACAGATTGATGAGTATTTTTTAATAAACAAGAAGTTGGATCTTTCACTTGACCAGTTGAAGATCTTTTGTAAGCCTTCTTACAAGAAACTTGTGATTGATACATTCCAAGCGTAGATTTACAAACTTGTAAATCGAATAAAGCTTCCTCAAAAGTTGCTACAGTAAGATTTGTATCATAATGTAATAATTATTACACTTAAGTGTAAACATAACGTTTGATATATATTAAAATTTGCTGTATACCTGCTGTACCAATGATTTGGCATTGAAATATTGGCCAGTCACTCGGTGGTTTTGCATACGTTGCACAAAATTGTCTGAGACATTCTCGGTCATCTGAAGAGTACGGTGAAGCCATGTACTTTAAGTAGGAACTCCCAGCTTTATCATTCATGACAAATGTACCGGGAACAGCGAGGGGCACACTCAGATCATCTTCGAGATCCCGGTTGAGAACTTGAACTAAATAATAAGTCTTCGACTCCATCTAAAAGACAAGTAGTTTTTCATTTAAATTTATCGTCTAGCTTGATTTGATGATAAATATTATCCGTTAAACTTACATATACCTTATACTAATCTTATGTTGCAGACTAGAACAATACTACTAGCTAAAACTATTTGTAACTATACATCTATTTATAGTGAGATCAGCTCAATTATACTAAACAAAACATTCTGATTCACATCAAGTAAAATTTTTGGTTAGAATGTTCGGTAGATGTCATGGGCTGAGGGCTATTCTACAATAAAAAGCGAGCTCTTGGAAAGATACGTCTTGATGTTAAAACGCATATTATGCATCAAACATAAAAATTTCTGACATATTTTGCTAGAAATTGAACATGTAACCTTATTGAGGAATTACATAAAAATTTAATTTATAAGAAAATAGTCTGTAGAATTTGCCTATTTTTTTGCATGATACAATACCATAATAAAAACATTATATTCAATTTTCAGAGATATTTATAAAACGTCCTTAAATATGCACATTTAGATTATGATAATTACAATTTGACAGTTTAAGTATAAGTTTTAAGTCTAATGTAAAAATGTTACTACTTAAAGCTCCGGTTTATCATCTGGTAATTTAAAAATCTTTATCAATAACATTTCACTCATTACAACACTCAATTTTATTTTAATATCAATATTTTTATCATCATTTACTGCATAAGTATGAAGATATGCTGCATTTGTTGGATAAGTAGAGGCTGGTCCAATAATATCTAGCATCTGTCTTTTGACTTCAATATTTTCAAGTGAAGTTTTTGGAAGTAAAATCATTTTTTTTAATTTAATGATTTTTGAATCGGTTGTCAATACGATATTATTTGGCTCTTTTGTACTGAAAGTGTAACCTTTGTAAGAAACTTTTTCAACATTAGTAGTACCATCAACTTCTTTTGATTTTATAATTTTGCAATCTGAATTGTACCAATTTTTTTCATCATTAATAAAAAATGTATCTTCTATCTTATTGCATAATTGAGTAAATGGCTTATATCCACTGTTTAAATAGTCTTTTATGGTTCCTAAGGCACTCTCAAATTCAAAAGCACTGATGTCACTAATACAGCAGTTCATAAATTTTACATAATCAGCAACGTGAGTTAAATCATGGACATTAGATACTAAAGAATCTTGTCCATAAATTTGACCAAACGATGTTGTAAGTATTTGAAGGTAATAATGAGCATGATCCACATATTTTACACACAGTATTGGAGATGAAAGTATCGTACGCGCTACATGAAATAATAAAAAATGTTCATACAACAACTTTGGCAGAATATCTTTTAAAACAAAAATTCCACTGTACAAAATTAAAAGTCTGTACACTGTGGCTTTCCATTTCTGAGTATCTCCCAAAGATCTAGTGGATCTTTGAAACTCACTGGGGATTTGATCAGATGAGTTTATGAACCTTTGAGAGATTTGCAGTAAATGATTCCTTGAAAGTTTATATTCTTTTGAAGAAATCCAATAGTCTAATAACTTTTTTGTCACACTAAGATATTATGCAAGATGCATGAAATCAAGGACAAAGTGATTGACTAAATCAATTTCATCGATTTCAATTAACGGAGATACTTGATTGATAAGATTATGGTCTGGATCAGCTTTTAATCTAAAAGATTCATTTGTTCTTTTTGGACAATCAATAAGCTTAAATGTCATGCGACTTTTATAGTACTCCCCTCTTACAGTACATCGCTCGCATGAGGAATTCCCCGTACGGCCTTTGATAGATTTGACAAACGATCGAGCAGGTCAATCGCAAAAAAAAGTGAATATTAACTTGGAATTAAATGTTTTCAATGATAATACAATTTTTCAATTAATTTTTTAACTCAAGAACAAAGTCTTGCCAAAATATTAGCGCTGATTTTGGCTTTCCTATACCAAAATGTACAGTGATAATAAAAGGTTTGTAATAAAATATATTTTTAACATAAATTTTACTTAGCATAGACCAAAACTCCTTAGAACTAGATTTAAATAATAATATTCTATCAACATGGAATTTTAAATTTATAACTTTTTCAGGATGCAAAGACACATTGCAAGGGGGCACTTCTATCACCTAGAATTTATAATACTGGAAAGTGTTTCAGCCCTAAAGTAATATTAATTGGAAAATAAATTAAGTAAAAAAATCGAGATTTTTTAATATTAGTTTATTATAAAGTTTTCTATCAAGTGGAAAACATTTTTTTTATCTCTAATAAAATCACAGAAAAGCACCACTTTGCTTTTTTAATATCTTTTTTACATGGAGCAGCTCCTCTAGCTTCTCAATCTTTGAAATCATCACTTTTTTTTACTCCTACTAAAATTCCATAGAGCCAAATTTATTAGTTTTATTTTTGACTGTCTTTTTTAGATTTGGCAGCTCTTCTACCTTCCCAATCTTTAGAATTATGAAACACACAGCCAACAGCATGTGAGAAGGTTTTTTCTTCTAATTTTTGCTTAGCTGTCAAATAGGCATTATAAAAGCGAAAGAAAAAATCTGAAAATTGTATCTTCAATTTTCAAAATTACAATTAAATGACAATTAATAAGTGTAATGTATGAATATACACTATTAGTACAACTGTGTATCTTTGAAAAGAAGATTTCCCATCTTTGCTCTTAGGGGTCGGGCATATAAAACGTCACACGTTTTCAGACTTCTTTTAACCCCCCCCCTCCCGCCGTG